>VOMN01137325.1:0-17290 GCA_014899125.1 Orchestia grillus | reverse complement strand
TACCTCTATTGCCTATGGCCTATCCTACGCCCCCTGAGGGGAGAAGTATCATGATAACATTTTTTTCCCATTGTTGCAATTATGCAGTTAAGAAGTCAAAGACGTAAAGGGAGTATTAATCGCTCATTGACCTGTATTTTAATTTTAATGACATGGTATTTAAATATGAAATTTTCGTTGAGCATGAGGCTTAAAAAAAATTATTTTACTAACTTACAGATCTAAAGATACATCGCTAAACGTATAAGTAAATTTCAGAGCAAAGAATCGATAATAAACTACATGACGAATTGGGAAACTTAATTAAGCATTAACTTTATGGGGAATACTTGACTTAAACTTTTGCAACTGTTTCTCAATTGTAGGATGATTTCCAATTTTTTCATCCATTGCTAAATTGTTGGACTGTTTTCTAGCACATTTATTCGTACTTCCAGGCCAAATAGTAGTAGAGATCTATTGTGATTCCGAGCGTTACCGCAGGACATTAAGAATTACCATATAATGAAGTGTGCTGACAGAAATGACAAGCAGCCAAATTGTGTAAAGGAATTATTTATAATTATGAGTACCCTTGATTTCCCATTTGTTTTAGAAAGTTTAAATTTGAATTCAACACACCCGTAATCGTTCAGTAGCTATGGTACAGATTTGAATCCTAATCTATTATTTACATCTTCCTCAACATGTTCTGAAATTCATGCAATTCGAATTTTCTTCGTAAAGAGAGCACATAATGGTTCTAACTAGTACAAAATGTATTTCACATCCAAGTTGCTACTGAATACTGCATTAAACTTTTTCATCGTACTATCACAGTCCTTAATTGGTTGAAATGATTTACGAGGGCAATTCATAAATCATTAATAACTACTAGCAGGACCCGTGAAGATTTCACGGACATTTAGGTAAGCCAGCCCACGAGAAGTGGTCCTCAAGTGGTCCGGTCTTGGAAGCAATTTTCTTCTTGGTGTGATGCGAATAGTCTGAATTCTATTATGGAAGCTGAGAATGTGCTTCGAAGACTGGCTTTTTATAGCAAAACGTGCAACCCGTATCCTGGATAATTCGCTCGAGACCTGAAATTTCACTTGAATAGTGGCGAAGCGTGACGAAAAGGTAGGTACGTAGGTACGTACAAGCGTATTAATATATAGATAACCCCAAGAATAATCCTTGAAAATAATACGTTCAAGTTCATTATAGCTCCCATTTCTACCCCAAGAATAATCATTGAAAATAATACGTTCAAGTTCATTATAGCTCCCATTTCTATTCAAAAGTTTAAAGAGTAAACTCTTCAATGCAGCTGAAATAAAACATTTCAAGTAATTATGTTTTTTACACTGCGTGTGCACCCAAGCACTAAATATACCAAGCTAGTGTAGCGCTGCTCGCTTCGGTGGGCTGAACTGCGCTCCAACCTGCGAAATTTTGGACGGTTGCTCCTGACAGAGATACATGTAATCGCATGAATAAGTGTAAAATAAATACACGTTGCTTATAAGTGTAAATAGGCATATTTACCAGTTAGAGTCCAGGTTCTTCGTCCCATTGGGTAATTGATTTCCGCCTGATCCATAATGGCTATGGAAGTCCCGCCGTTTGACCACACCCAGGCGTTGTCTATCTTCTTGATCCGGTACATGTCGAAGCCTCTGAACTCAAGGCTTCCAACGCCGTCAGTCTTCAGGAGGAAAATGTTAAAATAGTTTTCTGGCCTTGGTACAGAATTCAGTAGAGATGAGGTGAAAGAGTTACTGTACTGTGATAATGAATTCGTCGTTTATGTACAGTTTACGAACATACATGGGTTCCATAAAATAACATGAGCATGCGACGTATGAGTTTTTCTATTATTTGTTTCTGAAAAATTTTATTTTGAAAACTACAAGCGAAGAATGAAATTGGGAGCATTTATATTAAAGGTAACGGGATAAATTGCACCATCGCATGCAGTAAACAAACATCGAGAATTACAATCCAGAAACAACATTAGCTGCCCTGAACTTAGTTTTAACGTCAAATTGGACTGTCAAATGAAAGGAACTAGATGCTTCACTGAATGCCTGTTTACTTCTAAAAATATGTCAAGTCTGGGAAAATCTTTAGTCGGAAAATTAGACCCATGACTTAAGACTGACAAGTTAGCCCGGAAAATATTGGAATCACAATTAAAAGCGTGGGTGCGGAAAGATGAATGATTAGGCTGAGCTAACGTTGCAGTTGAGCGAATACTAACTCCCCGCTGTTGTGGGGTCCTCGGTCCTTACACTCGGCCGGTGCGACCGACGTACTATTATGTACATTGTGCACAACTATGTTCATAAATAACCGAGGCAACAAGGTAAAGTTGAAAGTAATCAAGAAGGCACGATTTTCTTTCTATGCGTTGTGTGCATCGAAGTTCGACGGTAAGTCTTACTTTCAAACTTAGTTTATTTCTCAAAAGTTGCGGAAAACGATGGTCTGTTACGTCAAAACCTGACATAGCGGCGCTCTGCGGGCTGCGGTTTCATTAGGTGGAAGTAGTTTGCTATTAGATGTGTTCTTTAGAACAAAGTAGCTATAGCTGGACAAAGAGAATAAAGTAATCTTATCATAGACAAAGAAAGAAAATAAAGTAACAAATCGAGTGGGAGACTCGATCATCCCAAAAGATTGTGTGGAAGAGAGGAAAAGACTTAGGTCTCTGATCTCATGAGAGTTTTCAACTTTTCAAAGTGGTCTTACCCCAGTGGTCCACCCAGTGTGGCCTTATTCCTCAATAAGACCACCCTTTAATACGAGGAGACCCACCTATACAATACCTAAGATGTTATATCAAGTCATTGAAAAATATTGAATACCCGAGATACCTTCTTGAGAAGCCATTTCCTAATTCTTTCGGTAAGATAGAAAAAGAATAATAACTTTGATTTTTTAGCAAGCTCTGGAACTCAGTGGAAATTTTTGAGGAAAATACAGGAAACAATGCAATTTCTTCGATTTTGATCTGAACTTTCCACATCAATTTCGAAATTATTAGAAGAGCTCCGATGAATTTAGAGCTGGTGTTCGGACTTCTAGTCAAGGAAAATAAAAATTTTGAACCAGCAATTAACTGTCAAATTGAAAAAGTTGAGAATTTTGAACAAGTATTTTCTAGTTAAGTTGAAGAAACTCGAAAAATTCGGAATCAAAGATGACTTAACGCAGTCGATGAAAAGTTTCAAGATTTAACACCAACAATGAGTAAACAAGAAGTAGTAAAATTTCAACAAATATAACGTCAGAAGAATGGTAATGGACGTCATAGCAAATTGTTATCTTGTATAGCAGTAACATAAATACGTTGAGGAAAATTGAAGAATTTCATATGAATTAAAAATCGAGTAAAAAGGAATCTAATAATTCAAATAAAGTGATGACAAATAAAGTTTAATGAAAATCACAGAATCTAAAAGAATAATGGAATCTCAAGCTAAGAAAAATTTTAAGACTTGAATTTCGAATTAATCGTACAGTTAATTGAAAATTATTTGATGTAAAGAAACTAATAATTCTACGTCGCTCATTTATTGTAGTTGATTACAAAATAAAGAACTCAGAGTTTAATTTTAATTCAATCAATGTAAATTTAATAGTTTCAAAAAGTGTGATGAATTTACTAGCACAAACAGTTAATCGGAGAAGTGAATTGAAAAAAAAATGTGAACGTTGACAACTTGAGCTCATTCTTCAAGAGTTTTCTCATCGTAATTTAACTGAACAGAAAATCAACAACAGTCAAAATACTAATAATGTAATAATAGTATTAATAAACTATTATTTATGTTAATAGACGAATATTACTGCTGCAGCATAAACTGACAACCATGTAAAATTAATGCCAGAGATAATATTTGACGGAATCCATGGAACAGCACACTCGGCTCGTCGCAAGAGTTGCCCAGCACCTCGCCCTGGACGTGAACCCTAGAGACTCGCGGTGCTGGAGCGACTTAGCTGCTTCTTTATGATCATTCTAGAGTGCATAGACACTTCTTAAATTAGTAAGCTGATCAACTTAGGTGATCAAGGGTTGGTAAATCTCAGGTTTTAATTACTTTCAGCTAATATTGACCAGTGTTTTCCCCACGTTGACAAGGTGACGCCCTCTCTCGACGGCATGCAAGGCGAATATCCTCCCTAGTATGGGCACCCAAAATTTATCTTCAATCATTTATCATTTAACTTCAGTTGATACATCAGAGTTAAATTTTGGAGAAAAAAAATTCTGACAGTTTTAACCTTTTGGTGGATGCCATGTATAGGGTAAACTTCTATATTTAATAAAGCTTTATTTCTCATCTCAGTCACTTTTGTAATCAACATGCTTCACAATTTTATTTTCTCCCCAGCAATGGTTGCATCCACATATGAACGCCGTAAAAAATACGTACAGAATTCAATGAGTGTTCATTTATTTTGTCAATCACAAAGATGCAATGTCCTCAAGATTGCAGCTAAGCAAATGCTATTTCACCTACAATATACTGAGTTGTTCAATCATAAGCCTTGTACACGTACGTGTAGTATATCTCGACTAGCTAGTTTTTCCGCCTACAAACGTGCTTTTCTGAGTTCTGACACCTCTCTTGGAAGCCGTCGCATCTTAAGTAGTACACTTGTTTCGGCGCTGTTATAAAATCCCTGCCGACTTCCAGCGCACTTACCTGTTGAGCCAAGAAGAAGACATTCCGAAGCTCGCGTTCGCAAGTCCCTCTGAGAGTCAACTCTTTCGGTTCCTCAAATTTGCAAGTTGCGCAGTGGTAGCCCGTGCAATCGGCATCGAAGTATGAATACTGACTTACGCTGACGCAATTTTCGTAAATGCCACCGTTTGGTTCATCGCTTCCCCAAACTATCGTATCTAGCGGCTGTACTTGCTTATCATAGTTTCGATAAAACACTCCTTCATTGTCTTTGTCAGTCAGTGGAGTGATAAATGCGAAGTAAAATTTATCAGATGACCACGCCTCCCAAGACACACGATGTAACTCGTAGCCTTCCTCTTGAGTCATTGGAAGGGGAAGGTGGGTGCCTAGAGCGTCGCAAAGATAAAACGCCTCCTCGTCACTGACTTGGGGAAACCACATGTACGTAACCCCTAAGGTTTTCTGGCAGAGAGACGTCAGCGTTTGTTGCGTAGATTCAACGTTCGTGGTCTCGAAGCCATCCACCCATGACACGTAGTTTCCTTGGAGGTCCGTAGTGCAGTTAGCCATGCTCATAATATCATCAGGACTAAGTACGTAGTCCCATAGATTGGCCTGCAATGAATCAATAAAGAACATGAGTCAGTTTTATGCGTGAAAGTACAAAAAGGGAATGGGTTGGAATCAGAAAGCTTACAGAAGAATCTTCATGTATTTAAATGACTTTATTTGTGTTAAAGTTATATTTTAAATTTATCCTTGTTCTAATGGCTCTTCATTGTAGCGTAAAACGCATGCTCGTTTGTTAGTTTTAGGTCATGATTCTATCATATTGCAGATATTGATAAATTAATGGCCTACTCATTATTTTCAATGCTACTGCAGCTTATGTGCTTTTCAGAGAATTCCAATACATTTCGATATTTTAGCGCGAATATACGCTCTGTAAAAGTCAAGCTTTTAGCGATGATAATCGCCAGTAATTTGGATGAGTCACTTTCTTCAATGAGGCTATCATCGATTTTGATACACGAAAGATATGCATCTCTCGGCTGAAAATAATGTATATTTTGTTTTAGATTTATTGATGCACATTTTATTTGCTTCAAGCCACATTGAAACCTTTTGCATCTCTTCATTTATTCCCACAGGTAGCATGGCTTTCATTATGAAGAGCTCTAGAGACAGTCGAGACGGCGGAAAGTACAAGTACAAATTTAAAGCATAAATAAGATTCAACAATATTATCAATGACCATAAAATATTAGAGGGCTTCCAAAACAGATCCCTGAAACTTTTCCTCTGGTTAGAAGGTATGATATTTTCGCTCCATTTGTAAGAAAGTTTTTCTTTTGTTCTTCATCATCACACATATTTTCTAAAGATGATAAGTTAATGAAAACTGGCTCAAAATTTCCTGTTAAATGGGGTACTGAACGTGTAACTGATGAAAAATGAAAACATTCAACGTTTCTTTTATTTTTATTGTTATTTTCAGCAGTTTTTACTAAGAAATAGTCTACCCAAGATCCTTTTGCTCATACCAAGTCAAAGGTACACCAGAGGCCAACTTTTCACGTGCTCATTTGATTAAAATCACTGAACTCTCGAGGCACTGATTGCATACTTTGGAAGGGGCCCAAAGACTTGCCGAGATCACCAAGTTATCTTTGAAATATGCAAAATATGTTTGCTTGACTAATACGTCGATGTAAGCCTTTTTACTTGGAATTTTGAAACAATCTCTGATGTTTCAAAAGGAATCAGAGCTGTTGCTTACTGAGAGTGCAGCAATTTGGAGAGGCTGAGCTGTAAGGGAAAACTTAACGTGCTATAGAAAAACTGATTGGGATTTTGATGACGGCGTGCAAATCCTCATCTGAATAAGGTAGAAACTAAACCAGCAGAATATTCTTTGAAAATATTTCCATTGATACTGGGATGCGAATATTATTCTTAAGTTCATTCCTCAATGTTTCACTAGCGAAACTACCTAAGATATATATTGTGAATAACAGTTCCGAAAAAAGTTACACTCCCCGTCTGATAAAATAGATTCATATACTCCACATCATTTGAGATGGGCCTTAGTTGTTTGACGTAAATTTCTTCCAGTATAATAGAACCTAAATAATTAAAATCTGGAAACATACTATTAATATTTTCACGTTTATTTAGTGTATTTTTTAAGCGAGAAGTCCCATTTCAGTGAATGAGATCGGATGGAGGACAAGTATTCCTGCTGTTCGTTTGAAATGACCATAGCTTGATGTAATGTCCTAACGTTTCTGATTTGATGGAAGATTGAGGAATTCTGATCTACAGTAACAGCCAAAGCTAAGGTATTTTGGATGATCGGAATGCAATTATCGTTGCATTGGTCGTGGCTGACCCATCTCCTGGCTACCACGGTCTCTTGACATGACTCCCCTAGATTTCTACTTTTGAGGACACCTGATGAGTTTGGTGTATGAAACACCAGTTCCACCCGAAAAAAGATCTCATCGGCAGGACTATTAACTCCTCTTCAAGAATTACGGAAATTCCAGGTCTCTTCGCACGAGTTTGGCAATCATAGTGCCGACACTTCCGCGGATGGAATTCCGAACACCTACTGTAAATACCTAACCAACCTTCAAATTCTGTACTGTTCGTTCATAATTATGAACTTGATCAGACTTTGATTTCTTCTTTTTTACCAGCACGCTCTAACTTTCATGATTCCATAACTTTTTAACCAAGTATTTTCAGACATGCCTCCATAAAGTAAAATGTGTTTGTTTATCCGAAATGAGCCTCATATTAAGGTTTGCTCGAATAATTTTGAAACACCTTTTATTCGTATAGGTACCAGAACGATGTAGTCTTTTTAATCCACATTCTTCAGCTGGTATATAGCGCAGACCGGAAGAAGAGTTAGGAACGAAATTATACTTTCCAAGATTCAATATTTCCATTTATGTTTTGAAACCGAGTGTGTGTACATTCCTTAGTGTTTATATGTTTATGGGCACGGTAAAAAGAGTAAAAAATTCAATTTTCAAAGAAATAAGTCTCATGGAATAAATATAACAAATAAGTTTGCAAAAGTTATTATGAGAAAATTATTCATGCAGTCAGGAAAATTGTCCTAAATGTGGCGGTAACATATTACATTAATATAGAATTATATCATTTTGAATATAATGGGAATCGTTTTAGACTATTCTTACGTAGAATTAGTATAGAAGGTTTAAAGAATATAACGTGGTACAAAAAGTATTAGGCCTGTCGTATGTCAATGGCAGTATGAAAACGACAAACTTGAAGGGCTTAGCGTTGACTTTGGCCACTAGATTAGTTTACATTCACGAACCAGAAAATAGTTATGCTGTAGTCCGACGGATTGTACAACAATATTCGTAATGCAATCTGTCACAAAGAAGTTTAGTCGGTTTGTAACAGCGGAGGGTATACAAGGACTTGAAAGGAAACAGAAACCATCGGAAACCGTACGAAACGGTCAGGACACCGATGTAAGCCCATGAGTTGAGGTGAATGATGTTGCCAAGACGTTTGGTGCGTACAATGGGTCAAATAAGTATTCGAAACGTACCAAATAATTTACATTTTTCATTATTAAACATATTCTGGAAAACCTTGGAGAATTGTGAGTTCTACACATGAAAGGCCTAGATCAAACACGTTTCGTAATGTTTAGTGAACAAGAATTTATTTGAAAATGTTCAAAAGTCAATGAAAATAGGAAAACAGGGGCGGCAAAAATATATTAATAACAGTTTTAAAGTTCTCGAATGATTCAATTCAATACCCCCAGCATGTCAAAAATGTATAAAACTTTGTTTTTCCGTTTTCTAGATAATTTCAAAACAGCCTCAGTAGTCTAGAAGGCTACGTCGACCGGTTTGGTATAAAGTGAGGTAACAGTCTCTGCCTTAGTGACGAGTCTCTGAATTCTCACGATGCTGAAATCCAAGGAACACAGTATTCAAGTGAGGAGTATGATTATGAAGGAACTCAAGGCTGGTACCGGTTACTAGAAAATTTGCAGGACATTATTTATTCTATTAGCACTGTGCAAACTATCATAAACAAATGAAAATCTGAAGGGATTGTAATCAATAAAGCAAGATCGTGTGCTCCGAGTAAACTATCACAACGAGATCGACCTAAAATTGTCACAATGGTTAAGGAAGACCTTCAGATATCTCACCGAAAATTAACAGAACATTTGTCATCAATGGGGGTGAACGTATCGAAGCATACAATTAACAATGTTCTGCTTGAAGAAAACCTGAAGAAACATGCTGTTAGAACGTCCCACTGCTGAAGAAAGAACATGTTAGATCTCGATTGTCATGCGCAAATGCTCTTATCAACGAAGGAGAGGACTATTTTGATGATATTCTATGGTCAGATGAGGAAAAAATCGACCTGTTCGGCAATAATTGCAATGGGACTGATAAGCGAAAACCGAATACTTTTATGCAACCACGAAACACCCGGCCTAGAGTGAAGCGTGGTGACGTAAGCATCACGTTATGGGGCTGTTTTTCCTCTTCAGGCACTAGACGACTCCATGTCGTTAAAGGAACCATGAATTTGATCAATTACTGCGATATTTTGTAGGACCATTTCACGCCATCTGTTCCGATGTTCAGATGGTCGGGCTGAAAATATATAAATGGGTGTTTCAACAAGATAACGAACTTAAGCACAAGTCGAAATACACTTCAGAGTGGCTCCAGAGTGAGAGGGCGAAAGTTTTAGACAGGCCTTCACAATCGCCAGATCTTAACCCAATTGAAAATATTTGGAAACAGTTGAATACTCAAGTTGGAATGAGAAAACCATCAAATTTGGCAGAATTGGAGTAATTCTGCCTTGAAGAATGGGAGAAAATACCTCTGGATCTTTCCAAAACCTTAATTTCGGTATACAGGCACCGCATGCCAGCGGTTGTAGCTAATAAGGGCTACGCGACCAAATATTTATATAGTTTTATGTTATGTAACCAATACTTATTTGCTACCCTGTTTTTCTACGTTCGTTGTTTTTTTGACATTTCCAAATAAATTCTTCATCACTAAATATTACCTAAGGTGTTTGATCTTGCGTCTTCTTATGTTGGACTCTCAATTCTCGAAGGTTTACTAAAACATTTTAAACAGCAGAAAATATAAATTATTTGGTACATTACTAATACTTATTTCACCCATTATAGTTTACCAGTGTGTGTATTGGGACAGTAAAACGTCATTGAACAACGAAGGACTGCGTGGTCATGGACCACGACGGACGACTTTTCACAAATCATGTTACTGCTCGAATAAACTTAGGTTTGAACTCACTTGTGTAAAGATTGGTTTCATACGTATATCTTAGAAAGATAAAACGAAAATCGACCTTTTCAACCATAATGATGTGAACAAGATTTAGCGCAAGTTACGAAGGCTTTCCTCCCGAAAAACACTCTGCAAGCAGTTAAGGATCGAGGGAATTCTACGATGTTCTCTCTTCAAGTGGCACTGAAAAAAAAGGAATTGTGAAATTTGATGATTATTTAAAGATTTTGGTAGAAAACTGAAAGTTATTGGCACAAAGCCTTGGTCTAGGCCCGTGATTCACCTCACAGCTTAAAAATGACCTCAAACAATCATCTAAACCAGAGATTACATTGTTTCAAGGAAAGAAAATAATAGTTTCACCATGAGTTCTAACGTAAATCCAAACGGGAATTTATGCGTGAATTGGAAGTTAGGATGTATCATCAGGCTGGGAAGAACTTCAAGGTATTAGAACGCGGAGCTATTGAAGAATGGAAGAACAAGACTCCTTGTCATTATAAAAATGAATTAAGATGTTATCGTTTATTAATATTATATTTGTATTTATATGTTAATTGTGTATGAACGATTTTGTCTACATAACTTATGAAAAATTGGCTTGTTATATTAATTCCATACAACCTATTCTTCAGAAAACTGAATTTTTTAGTATTTTTTACGTACTTACGTATGAAAAATCATGACTGTGAAATCGTAGATTTTCAAAAATCCGTGAAGATGTTGAATATTTTTGGGTGTATGAATAATTTTGTCGTTCTCTGTGGTATATGCTGAGGCGAGTTCAGTGTTTCTAGGAGAAGATATATTTGCAGGTAAAAAAATACTATTCAGAGTGCGATCCATGACCTTGGAAATGCGTCATATTCTTAGTTTCGTTCTGGAAATCGAGAGGTGTTTGGTCAACGGCCTTATTTTAAGATATAGGAGTTAAATAGTTCAAAGACGTCAGTTTAAGCCACCAAAAAGGGATGGACCAAAGCCGGCATATTCGGATACCCAGAATGTGCGGAACGGTTACTCCTTGATGCAGCAGCTCTGATGGTGTTTGGCTTCACATTGAGTCAACTCTCCAGAGAAGTCAAGATGTGAGTGAAAATAACTAACCGTAGCAGAGTCCAGTAGACTAGTTACATCTGTTGGGTCTCGCGGATTGCTCTTCCAAAGAACTCAAAGACTGCTCCAGAGGAACCACGTAGTTTTATAGTGATTCAGGTTTAATGTTATCCACATCAAAAATCCTACTCGCTCCCTGTTAATTCAGTGATAGCGGAAGGGATTGATAAAGTATTCAATCATTCTCTTAACTTATTCATTTTCATAATTTAGTTGTTGTAGTTATATCGAGCAGGAATACTTTTGATTCAATTTGTCTTTCGTCTTTTTCTTTCATTGAGTGAATCCCTGTCAGCGTGAGAATAATCTTAAGTTTGAGAATCCTTCATACTTTCAAATAAGTATTTTTTACTTTACGTCTTTTACAAGCCACAGAAATGTGTGGAAACGCTATACGGCTAATTGATGAGTCTGTAGATATAATTTCAATAATAGTATGTTGTTGGGAAAATAAAAGTCATTTGAAGTAATTTATTTCGAAATAATTTTTTAGCGTGGTATTTCCATTGCATTTTAGGAATACTTCAACATAATTGAAAATCAATTTGTGCTCTTCATTAATTTTATTCCCATTTTTTTCTGGAAGACATAATAAGAGTGAATAAGTCCAACATTTTGAGCATGAAAAAAGAAGATTTTCGTTTACTTTCCTCGCACGAGTTCAAGCTTGGTCACAATGCTTCCCAAACAGTTATCGATGTTAATAACGCATAAAGTTCTTTTCGTACTTTATAGCCATCGACGAGTGATAGTAAATTTCACTGTGGGCTTTGCTGAACAATTGTTACTCCTAAATGCTCATAGGTAACAGTACATCGCCGTCCTCTACCTTCTTCTTTTTCAAAGCTCTCGCCCCCTATACGAATTTTCAGATATTAACTTTGTATCGTCCGATCGCTTGTAGAGTTTTTTCCCCATACTTTATCGACATTGGTGGCCAGAAAAAATGAAATTCTTTTCTTTCATGTTCAAAATTAAGGCTTATTTGCTTCAATAATATTTTTTGGAAGGGATAGGTAGCAAATATTGAAAAGCACATTACAATCGTTACGTCTGTTGAAGCTGACCAAAATATAATAAAAATATCGACGTACAATTAAATTTCCGAACAGAATTCTTGAACGGCGATGATTTTACAAAGTACATGCTAGGTTTAGATAGCTGTCTTTCATTGAATAGTGAAATTAAATTCTCACCTGAGTAATGAAAGCGTCCATGCTTCTGTTCTCATTTTGAGAATATCCCACGTAGAATTCATTTGCATTCACATCCTCCTTGAGTTCATAGAGGAGGAACGCGACCTCCTTCCCGTTGAGGTACAGGCGGTACTGTGACTGTGGGCCAGCAGCCTCGTACGTCACGCACAGGTGGTACCAACTGGTCCGGAAGTCATGGAATGGTTGGAGTTACGGCAATATTTTCATCATTGGAAATTTTTTTCACACTTTCTGAAGTTCTAATTTAGTACTGATGAAGAATCTTACAGAAACTTGAACTGTTATTTTTCATGTTTGCTAACTATCCTGATGAACTGTCAGTAGTCAACATGATTATTACATTGGGTCAGAGGCTTAAAAAAGATGTCTAGCATGTAGGGAGAAAGAAATGTTTTATTTATTTATTTGCAGATGCTCTATTCATTCATATTCTATAAGCTTCGACTCTCGAAAATGCTACTAGATATACGTATGGGAAGACCGAAAAATTCCCTGTTGAAATTGGCTTTTAAACTATTTAATGTAGCATTAAATGCTTCGAATTTATTTTCTGAACTATGAATTGTGAAAGCTTCATAACGCTGCTGAAGGTAGAAGTTAGTGTCGTTTTCAACTGAGTTATACATAATTCCCTTACTGTAATTTGCAAAGTTATTTATAAATAATATAAGTAAGGACAATAAAAAAGTAATAATGGCATCTTTGAAAAGTGCTACGTGCAATCTATGAAGATAATTTTATCCGTATTTTTTAAGTTCTATGTCGCTATTATCTGGATGAGATGTTCCAATTTTCCATCCGTAAGGCTCAGACGATCGTTCCGTCACTCTCTTCTCTTTATGTTTTTTTCTTACAGTATCAGCAATTGTTAGTACACAGGCTACGGACCAGGAAATTGTCCCCAAAAAATTTGATGTACGATGATTTTTTCTAATATCTGTTTGATTTTTCTTTTTTTCTGAAGTAAAGTTAACAACATAATACAAAATGTATCCGAATTTTGCATATCGCCCCTCCATCTGGGATGAAAATTTGATCAAATGAAAATCCTATTAGTGCACAAAGTACACCGAGCAAGTGTTGCCAATGTGTAAAAAAGTATTAAAACTTGTTTTGCATGAGAGATAAAGAAAAAGGAATATTGCTTAAGGAAATCCCAAAATCAGAAAAAGCCTCGTGCTGGGAATATCAATTCCTGGTGTTTCAATGAAGGCAGTCACAAGTTTGAATCTGAAAATGATGTTACTCATGCGAAACCTTGATGAAAACACTTAAAAGTAGGAAAAAATAGCGGTAACTAAATATGTTAAAAATCATAAGAATATCACGGAGGCCCTATTATTTGAAATTTAAGGTTGCAAATGTGAGAGCTGTGAAAATCGTACCGGTAAAAGAGAAAAAATACCGAAAAAGCCGGTATTTTTAGCTGGTTGGCGAGTGACCACGCAAGCCGGTGATATAGATAAAATAGTTTCGAATAAGAATCACAATATTATAATGAGAAAGAGTTGGTAGCATTAATTTTTAAGCCACTTATATTCATCGATAGTCCATGTAGAATTCATCACCACTTCGTTCAACACAGAGTGAGCGCTAAGGCCAAAATAAACAAAATAGAGGACTATTCGATTCCTGCGTTGATTAAATACACAAAAAAAAACGTGCGTTCGAAGTATGAAATCTGAGTAATGAAAGCTTTTCACAGTTTGCTTCAGCTTGTTACGGCACTGTAGCTGGTGTGGCTTATCACACAAGTATACATGTGCTACGACTTTGTTCACGAGTTTCACTACCGGCTATGTAATGATTCATGACTATTCCAGATGAAGAAACTCTTTTCGCCTCAAGGAAGACCTTATGTAGGATGAAAGAGTGAAGAAATCAAATTAAATACCAAGCAAAGTTTTTGAGAAACTATCGAAATTTATCGATATTGATGTCTTGAAATATAAGACTCTTATTACTGAACCTCTAGTAAAAAAGATGAAGAGAAACGCAATCATGGACCTTTAAACCTGCCTGCATCTATTAAAACGAATATATTGAAATGTATGCTGTTCTGGAACGTAAATAACTATACGGCCATAATTAATTTTCCATGATGATAATTGAACTATTTTTCAAGAATTTGAAATGTGTAGAAATTGGTTTATTTGTAGGGAATCTAACGCTGAATATTGAAAGTAAATTAATATCAATAGTACAATCGTTACTATAAACATCATATACTGACACTCAGACCAGTCTGGTTTCGTAAAATCACATCGTCAATGAATGCCATCTGAAACGATGAAATACATTATGTAAATTACATAATGAAATAACGGAGGAAAAATACACGATTCTAAAACAAGAAAACAAAGACTAAGACAGAAATAAGACGTTCCTCCAAAGTCAACCTGCGGGTAACAAGAACCTAAGTAAATTTTGGCCAGCTGGTTCACGTAAGGTGTAACGGGACTGAGGTAGGGTCGTAATTTAACGTCGTTTTTTATGTAGATGTGCAAGGATTCCAGAATTAAGAAATCTATTGCTTTGCTTGTTGAGTTTATTATTGAAAAGTTGTCTGTTTTAAAAGGATGATTGAAATTTTCGCAGTGGGTTCGAGGGATCGAGTACAACCCATACGAGATAATTAAATTTTGGGTTTACTGTATTCTAGAATTTTTTCCGTATGAACAGAACTATTGTTTCCCCTTTACATCTGGTAACTTTGAAGGAAGGTAAATTTATTTTTGTACCATAACTATTGTAAATTATGAATATTTATACAACTGTTCATCCCATACGAAAATTTGAACAGGAATGAAATCATAAAGTAAATGTACAATTTTTTACATAAAGGGAAGGGGTTGCTGCTGGGCATGAGTGTTAGCAATCATACCAAGTTGTCATAGGTAAATTTTTCATATTTAGTTTGCACGCAATAAAATTATTAAGCGTGTCAAAAATAGAGGCATTCAAATAGTTTTCACGTATGAGAAAATTGTGCAACTTTATTCGCTCATGAGCAATACCGCCAGTAATCTACTAACTTTAAAATACTCGAATATATTGTTGTAGTCGAGTCTCCGCTTACACAGATTCTAGATATTTTCTTCAAATTTAACCTTGCATATGCAGGGTTCCTTAAAATTAGTTTCTTTAATTAGCGTTGAGAAGTATCTGAAATTTACATGGTAAATTCACCCATTTCTTGAATTATCTAGGCACTCAGATGTTATCCGTGTTGGCCAAGAGAATTTATATTACTATTGCAGTCTAGAAATATATTCTTTTCTGACTTTTAAATTTTGTGCACTGGTCTAGACTCGCGCACTCCAGCCATATGCCCCATGTCGAGGGCTCCAGCCCGTCATTCCCACTCACAAGTTAGGCTTCAGGTGCTCCGGGGGCCATAGAAACCGCCACGTGTTGGCCAACACGGACCTGACCTTGTCGGACCACAACTCTGTCGAATTAAGATTGATGCGTTACGAGGTCAGAAAGGATACGTTGAATGGCTAAGAGTTTTGAATACGCTAGTAGAACGTGATTTTTGAAGCAAGGGTTAAGTATTACACGATGTAAAATAATGTGTCAAATAAGTAAAATTCGTATACCAAGGGTTCGATAGGTCAGTGTTCTGATCGGAAGGGTTGAACAATTACGAGCTGTGAGATTGCAGACGATAAGTGAGTATTTGTCAACGAGGGGTCCAATGGATTGCAGAATAAAAGATTAATACCAAATCTTTTAACGGCCAATTTTCGAGTAAAATTAAGGGGATATGAAATTAAAAATTGCAAATATAGAGCTGAACGACAGTTAACTGTGAAATATGTGGTTGTGACAGTAAGTATATGAGAAATGATTACAAAGGGAGAGATTGCAACAATAAAATTTGTAAATGAACTATTATGCCAGTAGTACAGCCAGTGACTCTTTGCTTAATAGTTATGCTGAAATTGGTTGCAACCCAAGAAAGTATCAAATAAGTTTTTACATCGTATGAGGATTATACAACCCTGACTGTATGGTTGGGCGTATTTGAAGAGAGCGATATTTCTCTGACGTCGAAGAGCATTGTTGAACTTTACTTGGCAAGGCATTCCATGAATCAAAAATAAAGGGCCTGATCTTGCAATGGGGGTGTTGATGTCGTACGCTTACAATTCCAATCTACTAGAATGTGGGTGGGGTTTAAAAGTAAGGCCACCTAAATACGCTCTTACAGCACAACGCTAGAGCTAGAATGTCACGCATATGCAGCTATGAATTTATGACCTAACTGTTCAGCAGACCACGATAGGTAAAACACTTACTTCCAATGGTTGCGCTGCATACCAAGTAACTATTTGTACTTGTTTTTGGCTTAGAAGAACATTAAAGCAAGGCTAGTTCTAACAGATCTCGGTAGTAATTGGCATAAATATTTTGTAGTTCAATTGATGTTGAGGTTTTGCAGAATTAGCCTATACCTTTCAGGCTGCCGAAACTTTTGGTTTCTAGACAGGTTTATTAACTATGATTCCTACCGCTGAAATGTTTCACAACTGAAGAAACATTTAAGGCTCTGTGTTTAAAAACTCTGCAATCAATTTTACAGATAATTTTCTGTTTTTGCAGCTAATTATTTTTACCATTGGGCTCGAAGTAACAGCGTCCTTTTTTACGTGTCTCTCCGGTTGAAATTTCAGATTGGACAAATTGAACATTGGGGCTCGTTCCAATGCAAAATGTAAATTCATTCAAAACTCGCTGACATTCATGTTCCTTTTTCATCTCTAAAAAAATGGCCTTCTTCTTCAACAGACTTGGACACATTTAGGTTTTGGATTTTAGTAGTACTAGATAATGAAATTTATGCTCTCCAAACATAATGTGGATTCGTTGAGAATAAAATTTAGGTCAGAATGTTGCAATAGCAAAAAGAATAAATGAAGAGCTACAA
>VOMN01137323.1:0-13291 GCA_014899125.1 Orchestia grillus | reverse complement strand
TTGTCACGGAGCTTCAGAGAGTATAAGAAAAATTCCCGATTTAGAAAACATTTGACGGAAACAGAGAAATAGTGTTTCATTCCAAAAAATCAATTGACCAACAAATACTTAATTCAATCATTGTTCCGATTTGCACAATGAAACTGCTTTTGGCTAAACGCACAAGTTATTCAGTTGTACCTTTAGAATATTAAATGACTTTGAGCTCCCTGATTTTTTTTCTTTGATGAAAATAATAATTTGGTTTTTCTTCTTCCTTCAACGTGGGATGCCCGATGTGCCCCGCCGGGACCAGCTACTGGATGTGCAAGTCTCAGCGGCTGGAGTACCAGGGCTACTTGGACGCCAGCCAAACTGCGCCGCTATTGAACGACGACTTCTTTGAGCAGACTGGGGATTGCCTAAAGCATTTATTCGGGTGGTTATGATACCTGATATGCAGTCAGTTTGGAAGAGGTGCAACAGTGTGCATTGTACGCTTTAAAAGTACAATTTACGATGTTTATTTTGTCCCAGTTGTGCCCCTGTCTAGATTCATGACTGACTAGGGTTGATCGAACAAAATTATTTGATGACTCCCTTCACCTGATATTAACATGGGGTAATACTTCATGTTTAGATCGCTTCCAATAAACTATTGTTTAATGTATTTCAATTTATTGCTTATTTATCTCCTTAGCCCATTTTAAGCAGGAATTAATGTTACAGAGCCTTCCCAGTCCGCATTTTTTTGACGGGTGTTTCACGGGCTATTGAGGGAAATCACGGGTTTATTGCGGAGACCCATCAAAAACTGGTTTGTTGAACNATACGTAAGAAATACCATATGACGAGGTTTTTGCTGATGCTCAAACATGAACTATTTATATGAGTCACTTATATTGAAATGTAACCTTATATCGTGCAATGACTTCTAAACGAGGGGTAATACTTAATGTTTAGATCGCTTCCAATAAATTATTGTTTAATGTATTTCAATTTATTGCCTATTTATCTCCTTGGCCCATTTTAAGCAGGAACTGATGTTCCAGAGCCTTTTTCACATATGATCATTATCAATATTGATCTGCTGTTGTTCTAAACATGATCTTTATACGACCCGAGAAACGGACTGAATTCATTAAATTATTGACATGAAAATCAAACCCAATGCATGCCAAAAATAAGCGCCTTCGAAATTTTGTACTGAGGATGATTTGATTGGGGTGTTGTTGTTCATTTACAGACACAGTAAATGCACACAGATGTATCCCATGAGCTTGTGAGTACCTGCTTCATTTGAACCACATTAGCGACTTGTACGCCAGTCTTGTACGTTCTGCTAGCTTTGAAGTCCCGGGCGGGATGCCGGCTCTTAAGTTTCTTTCTCAATAGTGGGCTTGAAACACTCAAAACTTAAAACTAACTTTCTTCAGCTTCGCTAAACTTCTCTCGGCAAATATTAAGCGTTACGTAACGAAAACTGCTTGGGATATAAAATATTTGNCTCAAAATTTAAAACTAACTTTCTTCAGCTTCGCCTAACTTCGCTCGACAAATGTTTAACGTTACGTAACGAAGACTGCTTGAGATAGAAAATGTTTGAAAGAGTAAAACATAACATTTTACAGTTTTAAGTTCAATCAATACTTCACTATTTTCATTATCCGATGATAACTTAATTCTGCGTGAATACGTATAGAATTCGATGATGGGAATTAGTTACCTGCAGTGAATTATTTCAAATTAGTACACATATTTCTAATTTTGTTTGTTATTTGTTAATATACGAAGGCTTAAGTCATTAAACCCTCTCAGTTCATTTCATACCCAAAATTTGTAGTCCAGTATCACTCTGTGACCACTCCAATTGTTTGAATAAAATGTTGCATAAAAATGAGAGCATAAGATTTTCTTGTTCAGTACTTACTTAATTTTCCCAGGCAACTAAATACTTAATCGTAAACGCAGTACTAATGTAATTTCGCTGAAAAGTTGGAAATTCTTTTCTCAAATCAAATGCCAAATGCGCTCATCAAGCAAAATGTGATGGGATTCAAAAGTTACAATCATACACGAGTCGTATATGTTTTTGGAAACCATAGACTAATTAGAAGAGGAAAGGGCTGACATTTTTCTAGAACATCACACGATATTAAACTTCTGGTTTTTTTTATATGCAACAAGTATCTTGTTTTGAACGAAAATGCCACATCGAATGAAAATTTCAAGCGACCCACAGTTTGGCAAGTCGAGAGCCAGCCGAACCGATGTTTTTCATCAACAAATACCTCTTACCATCATTGGCTAACCTAGCGTCAATTTCTAGATGGGAGAGAATAATTTTTCAAATATTTCAGGGCGAATCAGAATAAATAATGGCGACCATAAAATGAATTATACTTTCGATGAATCTTTAATCTAACTAGATTCAAACAGAGCTTCAGACGAGTACTGCACCTACATATCTGGTTAAGTACCTTTTCACAACTTATCAATATGACCTCTAAAATCAGTCATAGAAAATTAGTCTGTACCTATCTGGAGCAAGTATATTGTCTCATATTTTTCTTTCTACTTTTTTTCTTCCCTATTTTTTCATGTATTTTATATGCATGCCACGCATATAAAATTCTTTAGGATAAGAAGCAAAATATGAAAGCAAGTCATTCTCAACCGTTCCTTAATATTTGAACAAAAGACTATCCAAATGATTTTGCAGTCTTCGAAGAAAATGATAATCAGAAGGTGCATGGCCATGGGAATATAGTGGATGAAGCAATTCTTTGGAATACAGCTCATGTAAGAGAATTTGCGGCGATTCGATCTGTAAGATGCCAAACATGGTAATGAAAGATGTCACCCTGCATGTTAGCGACGAAATATTTCTGTCGATTCTTTTCCGTTTGGGTGGCTCGGCTACATGGGTTATGTTTAATTGTCCTGCAAGTTCCCGAAAGGAAATAGCAAAATTTTCTTAGACAACGTCTTTCAAAATATCAGTTTCAAATTTTTCGTATGACAGTTTTAATTGTCTTTCAAACTTAAATCATTACATTGGAAGAACGTATTGAATGACCTCTGAAATGGAGCAGTAACTCACGATGCCACTTCCGCATATCATACCAATTGCAATAGCCTTTATTTTGGCCATCAGAAGCCGACCAGACCAGCGAATGGCGCAGGCCACAAACTCGAAGTTTTATTAGGGCGCAGCCTGGGAACTTTCCATGCAACATTTAGTTTAATTTATTTAAATATTTGATTAGTAAGTTTCAAGCACCCAAACCACAAGGAATGTGATCTCAAGAGAGCAAAAAGAAGGGACCATTTTGTAAGAATATTAAAAAATATTGAAACTATGCACAAAAATGCTTCCACACAAGATGGGTTTGGCATAGAAACAGCAAGTTAAGAAAGACGAGGAAGAAAAGATAAAGAATAATTAATGAAGTAAGCATGAAAATGGAAAGAAGCAAAGTGGGCACGAAAGATGGGCGTCCCGAGAGCGTAGCTATAGCTGATATAACCTAACAGTGCTTCCCTGGGGACGCCACTCCCCATAGCATAGGGTACACACACCAATTGTCATGAAACAATGATCGTACGCAATTTCAGTCCACCAACATCATCTACGTCATCTTCCAATTCTAATTTTCAATATTACATATAGCTTCTGACAACAAAATCATTGATCAGTCAGAAAGCCTTGATGGCAGGCGAGTCGCCGACACCAACTAATTCAAGGGTCGCGACATTATGTACTTTTCCACGATGAATTGAGATTCATAAATTGACTGAGGCGTCCAAAGCTTCTTCCCACGTTGAGTTTACGTTTATGAAGACGAAACTCGTAGCTTAGGTGGCGAGAAACTTTTGAAAAGTTGTAGCGCAGGAAGTTTTATAGTCCGAAAATGGAAATTGTAGTTGTATGAATCTTTACCAAGCAGCTAAAACGATGCAAAAACCATCCATCGATCTATAAGATCCAAAAGAAAAAATTCATTCTGACCCTCGGTACACATTCCACGGATAGTACACATTAGCAGGGGAGGTTGGGAGTAGTCGAGATAGATACGGATAGTAGACGACTCCTGCGCTGGCGGCTCCTAAGGTATCACCAGACGATTTGTGTTAAGAGAGGGAAGAAAAAACAGCAAATTAAATTTTATATTGAATTCGAAGCTAAAAATTGCTTCTGGCAATTAACGTTCCAAATCTGCGCTGTGAATCCTAGCCTACCTCGCCCAGCATCTTTGGTGCAATTTCTGTCAATGCATGGAATAATAATGCTCTTAAACCTTCAGCGGAGTTGTGAATGTTGAAACAAGCTTTCACTTCAATAATAGACCACGCAGTATAGTCCATTGAATTGGAATCGTGAGAACCAAAAAGACGCGGCCACATCTTTTTGGAACACAACCTTAGAACATGAGCTCTGAAACAGGCTTGAGGTGGATCCGTTTTATGATCTGTCGCTTATTCTTGCTGAATATCCTAAATTAATCTCGAGTATAATGTCTGCCAACAGCCGACTTCCACACAGTTGATCCGGAAACTTCGATGCACTCTGCAATTGCAGTGTTTTTGAGTTCGTGTGTGAAGCAATTCAAGTATGGCCTCACGTTTTTAAGTTAACTTTAAATTTATATAATCAAATATGAAATTTTTATAAAATAATCATCAAGTCTGTCAATGGAGAATGAAGGGCTCATGTGAGTTCATGAGGTTATAATTACTCAAAGTCACATTTACAAATTGATCGTGTAAAAGCAAGGTGATACTTCTGATGGGCAACTAGCAACATACACATACAATTTGCATCTTTCGCCACTATGGTTGCCAAGGTTCAAGTTTTTGACGATGTCCAAAGCACTTCTTAAAACAATTAAATTCATGCATTTTTAAAGGAAATAATCAAGGTTTGCAGAAAAGCAACAACAACTAATAATTTTTTTGGGTGGTATCTAAAGCAAAATGAGAGTGCAGTTCAGACGGTTACGTCCCAAGGCTTGTACGCGCCCTCTTGCGGTGTGGGAACCTGGAAGCAAGGAAAGAATTCTACGTGAGAATAATGTTTTGAGTGACTAAATACTTTCATACAAATAACATTTTCAAATGAGATGATTTGACTATCATCTTTGCAAAAGATGTTTTGAATGCTTCGATTTCCTAACAGGAAATTCGTAAATCGAAACACTTGAATCATATTTATCTAAGATGACGGTCAAATCACCGAATAGATGAACCGCTCTGGGCGCATTTCAACGTTCGCTCAAATTGTAAGTAAAATAATGTTAACCTTGAGAAACAGTATTCTATATTACCAAACATGTACAATTTCTGGAATGCTTTACTAATTGAGAATGGATCACAGCTAGAAATTCGGCGTTACAGAGTCCTGTTTCACATACTCGTTCACAGAGTGATACATCAGCACGTGTCGGTATTACGAAGCGCGTGACCAGAGCAGGTCGCGCTGGAGTTGGTGCGTCCAGAGTATAATTGTTGTATCACTAGCGTGTCGAACTCTCCATTATGAACTTACTAGGCGCACTGAAAGAGTGGCTGTAATAGACAGTAGTTATTTTTTACAAAGTTAGATAATATGTGAGTTGGTGCACTTTCGCTTACAATTTATATTTTACCTAACATACTTATGTCGGTCAGTTCTACACTTTAATGTGCGTGACGTACCTTGTTGTCAATTTACCTAAACAAATATAGTTGCTCTCCAGTGATAAACTTAGTCGTATACTATTATATGTATGTATTTGCATAATGATCATTGCGTTACTCGTGTAGTACATATCATTTTGCTTCATTATATCCAGCGCAGAACGAAAAAATGATATTGTTATTTCAATGTGAGGTTAGTACTCCTAAATGTACTAATCATCTTCCAATATTGATGCCAATGTAAGGCAAATTTTTGTAGAAGGACTGCGTTTGTCTCGCTTAATCTCACGCGAGCGATTAAGTTTATGATGTGCATTAGGTAGAAATGTTCACGTCACTGGCATGTCTTCTGTTTCAGTCTGCATGGCAGACAATGTATACATGGTGTATAGCGAGTGATGTACGTATATGAGGTATTAATTTTGGCGGCTAACGGCACAGGATTTGGGGTAGAAATCCCAGAATGAACTCAGCTCGCACCTGGTGCCATTTTCTGTTCTATTCGATGTACCAGCACAGAGCGGGCGAAAAACTGCCACTCTGATATCAATCTCAGATGTCAATCAAGAATAGCATGTCAACATAGATAAACGTGGTAAATATGCAATAACATGCTCCTCGTACTGTATAATACCATTCTAAGTTCCTCTTCGTAAACTCCGTACGAATGTTTTGTAACTAAAACTGAAACTTCATTAAAATATATAACGGTTCATTGGAGTAAAGGCTTAAAGAGAGCTTAGGATTTGCACAATTCATTTCAAGCTCAGAAATATTCATTCGTATTTCATGCATACTTTATTCACAGAAGAAACTGGTGAGACTAAGGAGAAAAAGTGGGAATGGCCAGCCTCAAAAAGAAACGGTCGTTAATAATCGCTGAGATTGCAAGAACTTGTACACAGTATTGTGATCCTAATAAATGATCAGTCAATTCTTTAAATGAAATGGAAATAAAAATTGTTTCAAAAGTATCTCAAATTGAAACTCGGCGCACTCTCAACCGTCTACGTTCGTATAACACAGAGAAATTAGTTCAGTTGACTTTCTCATCAAAATAATCACCATGTTAGCGATGCGGTCGCGGCACGCCATGCGGATCCGCTCTGCCGTGGCGGGAGAGTCCAGCCTAAAGAGACGAGCTGAAATGGCTACATCATGATGGAGGGGCGGCCCTGGCGTAGCTGCCTTCCTGTCAGTTTCCCCAGTGTCGTCCGCAGCCTCAGCTGGTCCTGACGCCCCGCAGTCGAGGAGGCGACGGTCGCACCGCGCTGCTGTGATCGCCTCCCTGATGGCGTGGTAAACGGACGCAGCCAAGAACAGCGGCGGCTCGCCCACCGCCTGTAGGAATACAACGCACTCGTAGGTAATTTGAGTGCTTGAAGGAGTTTCATAGCCACTAAACAAACTCTGGTTAATTTAGCACCCAGAGTAGGAGTACTTCTTAGGAGCGATACCTAAAATAAAAAGATCAACACACCATCGTACGGAACTATAGCTCGTACCAATTTTAGAAGGAAACCTTCTTAGAAACACTGATGAACAATTATTTCCCTGGATCGTTGGCTGCTATTCTAGCTCAGTCAAGGATATGCAGATATGCGTTGGGTTCATTACAAATAGGGCTCATTTGAAGCTGGACTTTAACCATATGTATTAGTAATATCGAGGTTGACGAATCTTGTTCTCCAGATAAGGGATTAAATAGGTAAATATAGAGAGGAAAGGAAACAAAACAATGGAGATATAGTAAAGAAGCATGAAAATTGAAAGAAGTAGAGTGGGCACTAAAGATAGAAGTCCCGAAAACTTATCTATAGGTGATATAACCCAACAGGAGTCCCCTGGGGTAGCCAGTTGCGGTAGCATAGAATAGGGAAACCTACCTAGCCTAACCTTACTGCCTGAAGGGTACTGGTCATACTGTATATCAGATTGTTTTCTACGGCATCGAAAGGTTGATAGTTTTAATTTTAAGAGCGTATATTACCTCTCGAACTCCATATTTAAAACGAAAATGCCTGTGTTTTATGAGCATTAGTCCCTATGAATTATTTTCAGTTCTAACACGCCTAATATGAGAAAATATCGCATTACTTTCATTATATCACTTCTTCGTGCATCGAAGAAAAGAGTGCTTTAAATAATTATTCAAAAGCGTGTAGAAATAAATTATTGCAAATATTTTTTATTACGGAGGTTTCGCATATTTTTAAAAACAAAACAATGTACAACATCGAAAATATTACGTGGGTCTTGCCTGAAATGAATTTATGCGTCAAGTTGCTCATAGCCGAAAAATTATTTTAGCTTACAGTGAAATAAAGGCAAACGTAAAAATCGTTTTACGGTTCTCATTTTGGGGTGCCGAATTCTGATACAAAACCGGTATTCACTCATCACTTATATTTTTGTGGTGTATTGGTGTACTGATATACATGCGTTTGGAAATTTAAAAATGGTTTTCTTGTGAATACAAAGTTAATGAGGAATGAATTTTAAATTACATATGTTAATATAAAATTGCCCCCACCTTGGAGGAGTAAACAGCTTTGGGGTTGCCTGCCTCTCTCAGGAGGGTTACGTTCAGCTCACACGGGATATCTTGAACGCCTGAAATGCGCATCAGGAAAATTATTTTTTTCTAATTATTGACATTTTAATTAAAATTAAATCCGAGTAAAATCAACAAATTGTTTTCTTCAGTGCCAGCCAATGCTCACTGAAAGCTATACGGCTTTCACCGTAAAGTGCATTTAAATATCAATGAATGTAGAAGCAATTTTAGGCTGCTATGCTGGTTTTGCGTATAAGTGAGAAATAATCCTCAAATACTGATCAAATTGCACTACTCCCTCAATCAAGAAATAATCAACGGAGTTTAAGGACATAACTTCAACACTGAGTTCAGAAAAACAAAGAAGTAGGCTATAAATACTCCTAATTTGCACATTCTTTTTGACGCGCGTTGATATTAACTTTCTAGTAGTGAAATAGTAGAGGTAATTTACTTGGCTCAAAAGTGAATTACACATCTCTATCAGATGTTACACTTTCGGTGTATACAGGAACTATTAAGTCTAAATTTAAAAAGAAATACTACTCCGTCCGATTGGATGTGGTAAACATGGATGTTCTTTGTGCCTTAAAAAGAGCTCTTAAAAACCCGACTCATCTACCAATGACAAGTGCAAGGCGTTCAGATCCTAAAGTTAAAAAGTACAAAAAATCGTTGTTGAGAAACCGAGAAAAATCGCCACTGCGTTCCTTTACATGAGAATTCTATTAACGCTTAACTTTTTAAAATTACCGCTCTTTTCTTTCTTTTTCTTCCTTATGACATTTGAGGCTCTGACCGGGGAGTTTATAGGCCCCAGGTCCCCTGGTGAGGAGGACCCCCTCTGGGGTGTAGCGGTGCTCCTCCAGGGTGAAGAGGCCCTGGCCCTGCATGAAGGCGCCCTCGACCTGGCCGATGTCCACCGCCGGGTTCAGGGACTTGCCCACGTCCATCACAATGTCCGTGCGTAGGACCTGACGGATATTGTGTGTGAGAGAGCGGCTTGATTTTATAGACCTAATCTGTACTTTGTGCGTAAAAAACGCAAATCAAAAGGAAAATAGCATTACGAGTGAAAGTGGGATAATCTTCGCAATGAACGTACATTTCTTCCGATACCATTAGTAGTTGGGTGAGTGAAAATGAATCAGAATTTATGAAAAGGCAGGATACCTTATCAAACTAATCCCTACCTGCAATGCAGCAAAGATGCGAGTGTCTAAGTAAGGGCACACCCCAATGAAATTTACGGCATTGTGATGGAAGTAAAATTTAACGAACACTCAGTATATATGTGATTTCTGTTGTATCACTGATGTTAGTATTACGTTTCTGAGTAATGATGAAACGAGTAGAGCCTGTATGTGACGCCCCACTCGTGTCTGCATGTGGCGCCCCACTCGTGTCTGTATGTGGCACCCCACTCGTGTCTGCATGTGGTGCCCCACTCGTGTCTGCATGTGGCGTCCCACTCGTGTCTGTATGTGGCGCCCCACTCGTGTCCGCATGTGGCGCCCCACTTGCATGTGGCGCCCCACTCGTGTCTGCATGTGGCTCCCCACTCGTGTCTGCATGTGGCGCCCCACTCGTGTCTGAGTCTGAGGGATGAGTTACGGTGGCCGTACGACTGAATGCAAATCTGCGGTGCTACTAAATTCGAAAAGATATCGAGAAGGAGAACGGATCTTTCGTTCTCCGTCAATTCATTAGCAAGAAAAATAATGAAACAAAAACTTAGGTAAAAGTAGTAAAAATTTATTATGCCCCAAAACCTTTCATCACAATACTTGTTGGTACATCACAGTCTCTACACATCCTGTGTCTACTTTATAATGGGCAATATAGAGGAATCATTATTAAATAGCTTCAATGCATACTAACATTAAATCCCTGTCTTCGCTAGTGTAAAGCTATCGTATAGTTGTGACTATTGGACGTTCAATAAAGCAAAAAAGTTCATAAATTATGTCATAAATGAACGTTTAAAATTAAACTGAGTGTCTAAAAATATCATTAGTTCCTGATTCATCAAAATATTTGAACATTATCTTTCGTGTAGAGTAACAATATGAATGGACTATTAGAATCAGGGCATGTACACAAATACACAAATAAGCCATTCATGGCGCACAAAATTCGGACGAGATACATTATTATGTACTAAACAGCATTTACGATTCACAAAATTGCATTCCTAGTAGTCATACATTTATCCAGCTATCCCATTTCCATGAACATCCGAATTTTACTGAATTAAACACTAATTTACTTCGATTGGAACTCAATTCAATCGAGAAGAGAAGGTGGACTGACCGTGTGGTCGCCGGTGAGGCAGTCCACCTCCACCTCGGTGACGGCGGCGCCGAAGCTGAAGTAGCTGAAAGGGCTCCCCTGCTGCGTCTCGTAGTCAAAGGCACTCAAGCCGGGAGTCCTGAGCGCAGTTGTGAAATATTGCATAAGCGATCGGGAGACACTAGGTGTGGGCATTCTCTCAGCCGTTTCCCAGACAAAAAAAGATGAAGAAGCATAGCATACAAAGAAAATTGTGGCAATGAGACCTGCAAATGCGTTGCACACGAGCGAACGAAGAGCAACATGTTTGTGAATATTCTGAAGTAAAATACTGAGAAAGTCGGCTGGAATTATTACAAATGATCTAATTATGCATATGACAGATCATTTTTACGCCTTTAAATCTACGTAAAAAGCGATGGTTAGGACACATAGTAATAATGACAGGCTTTTCCGAGCGCTTAATATAATTTATATACCCGAGAAAGGCTGCTATACAATTTTCAAACAATAATTCCGAGGATAAAGTACCTTCATCAGGAAATATTCACAGACGATAAGATCCCGTTGTTCTACGAGTACTTGTCTTCATTCAGGAAATGACTTCCCAGTATAACAAAGTGGTGGAAATTAATGGACGAAATCGCATTAAATTGTCAAGAATTTTCTTATTATTGCACAAATTCCTCTGAAAATTTGCGTGTAGAATGTTGACTATATTGCAATCTGTATAAATAGTCAATTTTATAATACCTTGCATTCAAAACGTTCTAAAAAACAAGTTTTCGACAGTGGAAGTTATCATTACTGTCTAAAATCACAGATGCAGTCACGCGTCCATCTTTTCGATAAGCTTTAAAGAGAGGATCGTGCTGAAAAGTTCTGCAACAGCCCCTGATTTAACCCGTCATTTCAAGAAGAGTCCTTGGACTTCTCCATGATTTGCCGAATTTCGCATACCGAAAATGAAAGATGCTCCCGTGCTTTAACTGCTAAACACAAGAAGACGCGTGTATATTGAGTACAGGAGAAAGTTTCATGGACGGAGAAGACATGGGAAATTGTGATGCTTCCTGTTGAGAAAAAGTTGAATTTGGATGGGTGCGACTACTCCCAGTGTTATTTTCATGGTTTAAAAAGGGAAAAGCTGTTCTTTTCAAAGACCATTTTGAGGAGGTTTGTGATGATTGGTTTGGGGGAGCTTTTTCTGCGTCGGGAAATGCTGATTTAGTAGTGATGGAAGGGAAACAAAAATTTGCTCCGTATATCAGTGTATACAGGAAGAAAGTCTTGTCCAATTTATGAATGATGCAGAGAAAAATAATGCCATTTAAAACAGGATAATGCAGCCATACACACTTCTAAGCTCACGAAAGGCTTGTTTATTATAGGAAACCTTGGATTTTTGGACTGGCTTCCAAATTCGTCAGACTTGAACCCATCAGGAAATTTTGCGGGAATTTTGTTAAGAGGAGTGTAAAACAATGGACGTCAATTTAAAGATAGAGTGACGTTAAAGCTTTGCATTAATCAGTATTGGAATGAAATTGCTGAAAAAACACTAAGAAATATTATTTGCATAATGCTTAATTGGTCTACTGAAGTATTGTAATTGAAAAGGGAAATATGAATATACTAGAGTTTATACTATTTTGTTGTCAATAACAAATTTAAAAAAAATACTTATTTCCACCTTCGAAAATGTAGTTTAGTTATGAAATTTTTTTAGTGAAAGTGTATTATAAAATAGAATATGTATACTGATTCCCATAGAACCTATGTTCCACACACACATTTTCAGAGGAATTTGCGCAGTAAAGAAAAAAATCTAATTTAATAGAGCGCCACTATGGTTTTCATCACTTCAGCTCCTAACATAATCAGATTTTTTCGTTGATCATGCTGTATTGAAGATCTTTCCTTATAGAGGAATTGACCTGACTGAAAACATTTAAACATTTCATCCGGGACCATGAATATAAATGAAAAAAATTATTTTTTTATCATGAAAAATAATCGCACTTCCCAGATCTTGCTCTTTCGTGGAGCAGCGAGGCACAACAGCCGAAGCAGAGGAGCGACTGCGCTTTTGGAGTTCAATGCACAAAATTTTGGCCCAAAAAATCCGTCATAAACAAAATTTACTCGACGGATATCCCATGTGATTGAATAAGGTGAGCAAAATTTCTGGAAGTTCGAATTGTGAATACATATGGAAAATAACTACATGAGCAGAAAAGACTACTTGCATTTGAATAATGCATGAATAATGAAAGAATAATGACTGAAAACGAGTGAAAACTCATCTCAAATAGCACGGCCCAAGTGGCAGACTTAACTAGTTTCGATAGAGCTAAACGGATGAGTTTCAGAAAATATTTTCTGAGAATGTGGAGGCATGAATAAAACTATGGAGCCACGGTGAAAAACTATTACTATTCACTGTTCACTAATTCCAAGAAGCGTTTCCATATTTACATGATCTGAAGGATAATAACAAATTACTCAAAATCAGAAACTTCTGTACAATATTGTAGGGGAATTTTTTAGTATATACTCGACAACATAAGCATTCTATTCTTAGATTGTTCTTTAGTAAAATACTGCTTCGAAAAGGTGCATTTAACTTCACCTAGAATCATGCTCCAGTTTACGAGAGCTGCATAAGATCTTTATACAAAAACTAAGTAATACACATTTTCAGCACCCTTGACAGTGCTCAGTGTCAAAATTGTACGGCTCGGTCGATATTTTCATCTCTCATGTATTTACGCATAAAATCCG
>VOMN01137319.1:0-33292 GCA_014899125.1 Orchestia grillus | reverse complement strand
GAGTTCCCGACCCCTGGTATGGAGTTCTCGACCCCTGGTATGGGTATAGAGAGCATTACCCTGTACCCGTGACACTCATCAAGCGCGGTCAGCGAGCGCTCTCAAGTCACGTCTCTGTAGCGCTCAGTTTCTGTGCCCTGAGGAACATCGCCCAATTGCTTCAGGCCTCAATAAATAAATGCACAGGCATCTTAGCAATTAAAATGATTTGAAGAAAATGCGTGAAAATGTTATGTTTATTGTGGAAGGAGGAAACACAGCCTCTGAATTAACAAGGATTTTTTTCTCCACGAAACTTTAGAGATGAAGGAAACGGGCGGTAGCCAAAGCAACTGAGCTCGAATGACTAATAACTCGCGCAATTAGAATGCATGGAGTAGTTATTCATTTTGCGATTACCAGAGTGGGAGCTGAAAATATGCTAATGCATAGTTTGCTGTATTTCAGCGTAGAAATTTTCATCGAATTTTACATCAATAAATATCTCAGATCTAAATAAAAAGTTGCAGATAGAACTGTCGGTCTAATTTAGGCGTATGGCCTTGAATACGAATTCAATTCACAAACTACTCGACTTAGAACCTTTCCAAACAGGATTTTCACTCGCCCATGTTTCATGAGACTTTGAAGTCGCAAAACCTAGACTCTTCGTAAAAGGAACTGTGCAAATTTGAGACCCCATTCTTTATTCCCTCTCTCGTGAGCTACGGCGGAGGCCACCATCCCAGCCTGAGTCAAGAAGGGGCAGGGTCTTGAGAAGCTTGTCAGAGAGACCCTCATGTGTCACGCCCCGACGCTCTCTCATCAGCGCTGTACAGCACAGCCTCCTGGTGGCTGTGCAGCACATCACAAGCTCGCACACGGCCGTCTGTGTTAGTCAAAATCTCGCGAAGAGGTCCCGGATCCTAGAAAAATTCCAACCCTTCTTCTCTGCGACGCAACAGGAAATCTTTCGATGACGGCCGCGCATTTTAAAATGATAATGAGCGCCTTGAAACTTCTGATTATCGAGAAATCTTCACGACGAAGTACACAAAAATCAGGATTAGAAGGATTTTTTTCGTGCTATTAAAGAACCAAATTAACAAAAATACTTCAATAAATGAAGGCGCAATTTGAGGAGTTAAACTTTCCAGCGCTGCTGATAAATTTCCTTCGAAAAAGTGAAATTTTAAGTATGTTGGTCCAGATTACGGAACCGTATTACTGCACATCTTGGTGGTGTACGTGTACTTCTATTAGCACAACCGGAAACGTAATCAAGTAACTAATTATACGAGTGCAAACTTACATAGTGCACGTGGTACCAGGTAACATGTGATGACCCCTGGTCTCTGATAGTCTCTGTTCCTGACATGATAGTCTCTGTTCCTGTTTGACAGATCGAGTTAGTTTGGTACCGAGGGTGAGGAAATTTTCCCGTTTCAGAGCTGTTGAAGATTTTGTGCCTGCCCCTCGTATTTTATGGCGGGCTGTTGGAGTTAGCATGCGATTGGGCAGTGGACGCATTTCCTAATGCTACAACTACAGCTTAACCATCGCTAATCTGGTATCAATGAAACTGTGAATTATGAATTAATGTCAGTCAAAGCCATGCCCTATTACTGATTGTGTCTACGAATACGAGAATTTCTCCTCATGCGAGCGCTTAATCTCCAAAATGATCTGTATTTCTTATTTCTTATACCAACCGCGGACCCCACGTGTGAGGCAGCCTGCCTTCCATTTAAAAGGAGCTTTGGAGTACCGAGCGCTTGCCGTCTCTCGTACAAAATTTGTGTTCAGTCCTTGAAATACTCTAAGTTTTGCTCTTAACCAGCTATGAGAGACGACCTTCTAACGAGTGATTTTCATTCTCACTGTTTGGTTTTTATAGCAGACGTTTTTAGAAAGGATTCCAGCGGAAAGTGAGCAAATATTTTCTGCGCTTTCAATTGATGATAGCATAACAGAGCAAAGTTTTTAAGGTGGAAGTATATTTCCATCGCAGAAAATTTTACGCAAGTGATTACTTTGCTGGTCATCCTCGCAAATATACAAAGGTTTTCGACCCGGAAGCAAAATGGCTGCTTCAAAAAATTGTAAAATATCTGACCAAAATAGGACCGACAGCCCTGGCAACGAATGCAGAGAAGCACGGAGTATGCTGCCGGCTAGAGTGAACGCTTTACAATTAAGGATGCGGCGGCAGTGAGTCCCTGAATGTAAATTTGATAGAATAAACATTATGTTCATCTGACGACTACAAGGAGAGAGAAAACTTTCCGAGAAAACCCTTTTTTTTAGCTTTCAACTTAAAGTCAGTAGTACTAGATAGACTGATGAGGATTTTAATGAATTCCAATGTTAGTTAGAAGTGTGCTCGAAACTCTACACTTTTGGCTTGGGTAGAAGTACGAGAAAATCACAATAGAACGGCCGGAGACCTTCTGACAAAAAGCAAACTTGTAATAAAAGAGGACAAGTGTTCACTCATCATTTCCTTCGTATGAGGCGGAATAAGCGTCTGTGCCTAGCTACAGCAATAGGTTCTGAAAGCCTTCGTCGCACTTAAGGAGTAAGGAGTTGACACAAAAGTCGCTTGGCTTGCCCAGACAAGGCAGAGGCAGCCATTCTTGGAAACCTGTACAGAAAAAGAGATCTCTGAGCTTTCGTTTATTTAGGCAGATCTGAATGGAAGGCGTAGAGGCATCGCCTATATGAGCTACCTTTTGGCTCTACCAACTCCGCCTTCTAAGAAGCTACGAAATCTCTTCACCTCTCTCCAAAATGTCCCAGGGCTCTACGCTCACTGAAGTCATCTTATTCATCGTTAAATGAGATTTATAATTCATCGACATCGTAAAACGCATTTGGACATATGTGTCAGGGATTGTGGATGAGTTTCTCCGTCAATTAAGTGAAGCAAAATAATAGCATGATGGGTCAGTCTGTTCGTTTCGGAATCGTTCGTAGACTTGAATTGCCTTGAGGACGTCGTGCTGCTTGTTAGATTTGATTGTATTCAGTGTAGAGCAAGTTTTTCTTCTCTTTCACACGCAGAAATCGTCTAGTGAGTGACTTTAGGTTTTGGGATGAACTCAAACACGAGTGTGTATTTCTATTCGATTGTGAACGTTGCCCGACGCTTTCAAATCGAGCGATGCCATTAGTTTAAGTGTGCACCGCACGACTGAGCAATGGACCGCTCCGATTCTTTATCACGCTCCGCTAGGGAGTTCGAGTTATGCACAACCACTAATATTTCTGCCGATACACGCACGTTTGTCAGCAAGCAATATCTCTTCTTGAATTTTTAAGAGAGCAGCGTAACTTAGCTCTAAGCTTACCGCAATCATTTCGAAGCAATCGTGGGAATCTCGGTTGCATTAAAATCCTTGACATGGTCTCCCCGCGGACGCAAAATCGGCTTTAGTCGACCAAAGTAATCTCGTGATCCAACCCGACGGGCAAAAGATTGCATATTCGGATCCGCGGCTTCCCACGTGGCGCGCTTCTCCGTGAGAGGATGCGCTCGTATGCATGCGGGAGCCCTGTTCTCTTGAACTTCTGAACATTGGACAGGCTTTTTTATCATAATATTTTGTGAGGCTCAGCAAAGTGGTGCGTGTATATGAAGCCGCGATGTTCTAGAATAAGGGCGTGCTTGGACCTAAGGATTAAGTAAAAGGGTGATTTGTAGATATGGGGCCTAAAAAAATGTTTGATAACTCCTATATTATTGAATGGATTTAAAAAAAGTATATATGTACCTATATACGAAATTCTGCAAAATACTAGTCGTATTGAAAACTTTTGTAGCCCAGATACGTAGTCTGGCACAAAACCCACGTGCCATGCGGCTGCTCTGATTATCATTCTGGATGAGAATTTTCCTGGAAAATTGATCTCGAGATTTGGTAATGTTGAATGACCAGCTTGGTCTCCTAAGCTATCATCTTTGGACTCTTTCCTTAATGGAGACCTACAAGGAAGAGTTTACCGTGAAAACCAAACAAATCTACACCAGCGCAAGGCATCCATCAATGAAGAAATCCATCTAATTGAACCTGGGCTCACCGGTGCCGTAGTAAAGTGCCTTAGTAATCGTGCCAATTTTGTCTCCACTCAGGGGGGCGGTACATGGAGAATATTATATTCAAAAAGTAATCAGAACAAAACTAGTGTTTCTCAAAATTTCATAAATTCTTAGTTTTTTAAATTTGTTAAATTATATAGGAGTTATTAATTATTCCTTTAGGCCCCATATTTAATATGTTACACCTTTAGAAGAATGCGTTAATACTTAATGACGGAGAAAAATCTTTCACGTTTGTCGTTTAACACCATCGTTTTGATTCAGCATCGTCACCACCAAGTGTCCCGAAAACAGGACGTTATGTACTGATCGGTCGACAATAGTTTGATAATAAATAAAAAGACGAGGGTGACAACCTAAATCATGTTACCAAAATATCGGGTATTCAGCACTTAAAGATCCATACAATGAACATTAAGCGTTCAGGGACAAGTCCCGTCTTCAGTAATCTGCATAACAAACATGGAAGAACAAATTGAATAAAGATACATATTTGAACATGAAATATTTTGCTGTGCTACAAAACTCAAAAGTGAATTCCACACATGCATCACGAAATAAGGGATGGATGAGAACTATTTTAATGAAACTATTTTGAAACCAACCGAAAATATACACATAGTCTGATAGTAGCCACATAGTTTGATAGTAGCCACATAGTTTGATAGTAGCCTCTAATATTTCCAGGTCCTGAAGGACGTTGAGGGCGCCACCAAGACAGAACTGGTGTCATATAGAGCAGTCCTAGCGTAAGGCTGTAAGAACCTGAGACCCGAGTGTCTCGGCACCACTTTTTGAAAATGAGCGTGTGTGTGTTGTTCTTTTTTTAACCCTTCGAGACACTGGGGTACGACGTGAGCGCACCACCGACACAGATGCTGTAGAATTTTTATCGTGGAAGCATGCAGGGCTGTGGTGACCTCAAAACGGCAGGTCTAGGTACCCCTTTGGGCGAATCAAAGTGTAACATTCTTTATTTTCATGTATTCGTGCGTCTGAATTTATTTATTTAGTAACAAAACCTAACGATTGTTTCAGGCCTCAAAGGATTAAATTTATTGCCATGTGCGTCAGATTTCGCCTGCTTAGCACCAAAACCTAACCCTTTGCCTCCAGCTGAGAGAGTTAACCTAATTTACCATTCCCACTTTACCACGGCGCCTCCGTGCGGGTGCTTACACCTCAGCTGTTCTATGAAGGCAGCCGAACTGGAATTTGGCGACCCTTTCGTGTTGAGAAGCTAGACTTGTCTTTATTGTTCTTGCTCTCTCACTTCATTCGGATGAACGGTATCTAGTCATTTTAAAAATTCAAATAGATGGATTTTCTGTAACCGTAAATAAAGTGGGTGATGGGCGCAGAGGTAAGCCGTTACACAACTGGGGTGGGTCTGCACACTGGTGGTCCGAAACGTACGGAACGTGTAAAGAAAAGTCATTAAGGAGCATTTCTTCCATGTCACCATAATACTACGCACTTCATGTTTCATGCTTGACGCTTTCCTATACTGTTTCGTGTTTCATGCTTCACGCTTCACGCTCCATGCTTCCCTGTCACCTTCACGCTCCATGCTTCCCTGTTACCTTTCTGCTTCACGCTCCATGCTTCACTGTTGCCTTTCTGCTTCACGCTCCATGCTTCCCTGTCACTTTACTGCTCTACGTTTCACGCTTCCCAGTCCCCTTTACGTCTCATGCTTGCCTGCATATTATGTTTCACACTTTTCTGCATTTCATGTTTCACATTTGCCTGCATTTCATGTTTCACGCTTTCCTGCATTTCATGTTTCATGCTTGCCTGCATTTCATGTTTCATGCTTGCCTGCATTTCATGTTTCACGCTTGCCTGCATTTCATGTTTCACGCTTACCTGCATTTCATGTTTCACGCTTGCCTGCATATCATGTTTCACGCTGACCTGCATTTCATGTTTCACGCTTGCCTGCATTTCATGCATCTTTACTCCTTCTCTTCTTCAAAACTCATTCTGAAGTCAACACATGTTTTCTGGCTCGTGACCCTTATTTGATTTTCACGGCCCGTTATTTTGGAGCTTATTTTCATTTTTGAGAACTTGTGACACACTTTGTTATTTCGTGCTCCCCAGAGGGGGCATCCTCCGAGGGGGTGAGCGTGCGGCCCTCATCTCCCCAGACGGTGGTGGGTGAAGGGGACACGGCCGTGCTGCTGTGCCTCGCTGAAGGGGACCTGCCCCTCGACTACGTGTGAGTTGTGCTCCTCCCTTCTGTGTGTTGAGGGCAGTGGCGCCAGTGTTGTGTGTTGTGCTCCTCCCTTCTGTGTGTTGACAGCAGTGGCGCCAGTGTTGTGTGTTGTGCTCCTCCCTTCTGTGTGTTGACAGCAGTGGCGCCAGTATTCACACGGCAGAATGACACACGGCGTTGCCATACAACGCATTTTCGTGAGCTTTCAGATAGGCAGAGTAATTTATGGAATTTCCCTGATTCATTAGTGGCCGGACAAGCCAAATTACCCTGATAAATGAGTGGCCGGACAAGCCAAATTACCCTGATACATGAGTGGCCAGACAAGCCATATTACCCTGATACATGAGTGGCCAGACAAGCCAAATTACCCTGATACATGAGTGGCCGGACAAGCCAAATTACCCTGATACATGAGTGGCCGGACAAGCCAAATTACCCTGATACATGAGTGGCCGGACAAGCCAAATTACCCTGATACATGAGTGGCCGGACAAGCCAAATTACCCTGATACATGAGTGGCCGGACAAGCCAAATTACCCTGATACATGAGTGGCCGGACAAGCCAAATTACCCTGATACATGAGTGGCCGGACAAGCCAAATTACCCTGATACATGAGTGGCCGGACAAGCCAAATTACCCTGATACATGAGTGGCCGGACAAGCCAAATTACCCTGATACATGAGTGGCCGGACAAGCCAAATGGTTTGATACATAGAACAACCATAGAATGTAACTTCTTACACAAGTGCTTAGATAGGCAGAATAATTCATGAAATTACTCTAAAAAGCATCAGCATGAATATTAGAACATTAAAAAAATTCATAAAAAGCGATCAGGTTCTTCCTGGACCACCTCAGCCTAAGCCAGGATTGCGCCCCTCACAGGTGGCGCAAGGATGGCGTGCCCCTTCACTTGGCACCCGGCAGTCGCCAGCTGAGTGGAGCAGAGGGGCGGCACCAGCTGTATGGGGGCTCGCTGGTGGTGAGGGGCGTGACGGGGGAGGACGCAGGCCACTACTCCTGCAGCGCCTCCAGCGCCGCCGGCAGCAGCTCCACCAGCACCACCCTGGTGGTCACCTCGCCGCTCCTGGTCCAGGTGGTGCAAGTCCTGGTGGTGCAAGTCCTGGTGGTGCAAGTCCTGGTGGTGTAAGTCCTGGTGGTGCAAGTCCTGGTGCTGCAAGTCCATGTGGATCGAGTTCAGTTGTTGTACATTTTAATAAAGTTACGGCTGTTAAATTGAATACAGGTTTCCCACGGGAATTGAATGTTTAACAGAAAGAAGACTCGCTTATTTAATATAATAAAACATTTTTTTGTCAATGCTCGGAAATGGCGATTGCATATATACTGGAAGTCTAAGCGTTTTGAATTCAATTTCTCAATATAAGATTTAGCGAAACGGTTGGAACATCCATACTTTAGCTCTGGAAACATCGGTGGGTAAGTTTTAACCAGCATTCACTTCACGCCATTGTCCAGCACTGGCTGGAACCGATAAAGTTCTCTGATGACTTTCATTTTATCTTGACTGACCGAAGTTCATGGCCGGAGACACACATCCTTCACCTTTGCACCCAGCCAAGTGATGCTGCTGGCAGCATCGTTGGAGCGCCTCCGATTAACGTCATTTTTGCTTGAAATGATAACATATTACTGAAAATTGAGTACATTTGCAAGCTACCCCAGGGGACTTGGGGAATGAAAGCACATTACTAAAGATTGAGTACACTTGTAAGCAGCCCAAAGATTCCATGGACAGTATCACTGGGAATCTTCAATAAACTCTTGAGATTCATTTAATTTTAGTCTTGATTAACAGAAGAATGATGCCTGAAGATAAATTTCATCTGTATACCGTGACCCCAAAACGTCGCTGACTTCATCATTGAAGAGACGCAATAAACTCCTAGGATGAGAGTCATTTCAAATCCGATTAGCTTAAGAAAAGGGACTAGAGATTGAGTTCATTTGGCCAGGCGAAGGCTCCTCGAGAATCTCCAGAAAACTACCCCGGATAATTTCACTCGTGATTGCGGTAATTTCACTCGTGATTCTTCATACGGTAATTCTACTTGGTCCTCAGTAAACTACTTCGTCTATGCGGCTAACAGATTTCTGTCGTGACCTGATCCATGTTGTTTTGTGCCATTCCTCGGAGCTCGATGCAAATCTCATTAGATACTTAGAAAATTCTTGGTTTATTACACAATGTGCAATTCATTTCAAGAAGGAATATATTAAGTCCCGTTGTTTTTAACGTGTGGCGAGACGAGTTGATGCACAACAGATCAAAGTATATTCAGCATGTTTCGCATTGAGCAATACCTTGCAGATGGCGCCGCAGACAGCAACCTCAGGAACCTTCAGAAAACAGCCTATTAATTTTCTCTTCATTAAATCCCATTAATTAAGGCCTAATGTTACGTGGACGTGGGCCAGGTGACGCCGCCGAGGGTGTCCGTGCGGCCAGGCGAGGGGCTGGAGCTGCAGTGCCGCGTGCAGGGAGCGCCTGTGGAGTCGGTGGCCTGGTACAGCGACGGCGTACTCCTCAGGTGGGTGAAGTTCCAGTGTCCCTGACCAGACCACACTGCCCACTGCATCGCTCAATGAACTCCTAGCATTAGCTTCGCGTCATGCCTGATTAACTTGAGGGCAATGATCAACAAAAACTGTATCTGTAATCCATGGCCACAAAATGCCGCCGACTGCATCGTTGGAAAGCTTCAATAAACTCATCCGATTAAGTTTATTCTCGATTCTTCTTAGCGTAATTTTGCTCGCTCCTTAGCTGGGTACTTCGTCCGCTGCTCAAAGGGATGAATATATGGTGAGCTGGATATGCATTATTTTCCTTTGATCCATTATCACAGCATAACGTGACAAGATTTGTATTCCTGTCAATTAGCTGTTAGGTCCTATAGAACGTGTCTACTATACAACAATGGACAAATTCTAGGAAGCAATATAAGGTGCTTATTATTCATGAAAAACATTGCTTTCGTAATCTACATGTGAATATTCTATTTAATATCGGTGTTATATTTAATAACGGTCAAATTTGAAAATCAATTGACCTGACCATAATAGCGAAATTCTTGTAGCGAAATTGATTTTTTTCGTTTTGTTTAGTGACAAATAAAATATAACCTCGTATTTCAGCCCAACAGAAAGAGAGAGGGTAATTTTGATGGCACAACTCTACTCTACATGCAGACTGTCGCTCACGTGTGCTACCATTCACATGGGCTACCATTCTCATGTGCTACCATTCTTATGTGCTACCATTCACCATGGGCTCATCGAGTGCCACAGAGTTTGTTTGCGATGTTGTAACGAACAAGATTAGCGTATTCTTTAGTTTCTTAGTTCTACGATATTTTCTATACGACATTTAATCGCGCGATGTTTCAAAATGACCTTACGATCAGTGATGCTGTAGTGACACTTTTTGCAGGGCCCTGTGTGTGTGCGCGTGTATATATGTATATAGAGTTTTATGTATATAATTATTTATTCATTATGTTTTTTAGTGCAATATTTTTAACTGATGCAAGAATTCAAACTCTTCGTTTAAGTTTAACCTAATAACCAAAAAACGTCACAAGTTTTCTTTCAAGCTGAGATTTTTTTGTTGGGATATCGTAAGACTGAAAAGCTTCGTTTTATTTAGGTCGTCCACGAAATTCATTTTTTAAAATCATTGCCTCACTCATAAATCCTCCATAATCCACTTCAATTAAAATTGACTTCAATAAATTTTGTACCCTGTGATTGCATTAGTTACTTGCTAGGAAAGAAGCTTTTAAGCTGAGCTGTAGAGGCCTTGACTATCGGCGACCATTAACGTTTTTCCTAGATTTATGAGTTCCGAGAAACGCAGTAAGCTGTGTCGAACTTATACAGAAAATACTGCGCTAGTATACGCTCCCTGGTTACAAATTAGTCACCTATTGTTTTTGAGTTCCTTTATTTTTCTTCGAACGCTTTTCGAGGATGACAACTGTCGGGTGCACTAGGCTAGAACTATCATTAGTTGGCGTGACAATATTCAGGATATGGCGTGACAATGTTCCCCATACAAAAACCCAATAGAAAATGTGTGGCAACACATCAAGTTAGACATCGAAAAAGTCGTCCACGTACTGTGACCGCATTATGAGATTAGTTGCTGCAAAAGCGGTTTAAAATCGACCAGGTGTACATTAGGGTACTTGTGCACTCAACACCGCGCAGAATTGCCGATTATTTTTGCTCGTGGAGGTCTTACTCCCTTTTAGTAGCTGGAGATTTATTTTTCGTCGGGAAGGAAGCTTACCAGTCTGGTTTGAAATGATCGAGCCCGGAGTAAAATCAAAGTGGACTTCAATTTTGCTTCGAGGATATTAGTATTAAAACAATTGTTGTGTTACCCAATACCTATTCATACTTTTTAGCACGTGTTGAAATTTTATTCGCAACACTTTGATGACACAAGATTCAGTCGCCGAAAGGAGCGCACTCGGAGACTCGAAAACTCCATGCAGCTCCGGCTTAGGATTACAGAAAGGAATCGCTCTTTGGAATTCCCTTGAGCGAAAGGATCTTTTGATTTTTTTTGCTGATTGATGAGATTTCGAAGAGCGAGATTGATAGCATGCGGGACGCTTTAGAGAGCTTTGTGCGAATGAATTCAATTTCTTCTCATCGTATGAAGAATCAATGTAGCATTCAAGCCCAACGATGAATGAGGTGAAAAACTGAAAAAGTACTTCTTAATGCATAAACGCTCTTCAAATCGAAGTCCAGGCAACGCTGGAACACATATACACTGACGCGAGGCTCTTTGGAAACTCAGCCGCACTATTCTATTTCATCTGAACAACGTTTATTGAGAGGCACACATTATTTAAAGCAACTGTTAGACACGACTACATCCAAACAACCTGTGAAATACTTCACTCGGGGTCTATTTGTAATGGGCAATCTTCCTAAGAGCAAATAGCCAGCAGATATTTATCTCGCGAGGCAAACAAAGCTCTGGCCACCACCATGAAGGACGCTTGTATTTTACACGGGAGCGCGATCTGGCCAGCATTAAATTTTCCACGATGCCACAGTAAAGTCACTGAGGAATTGCGGTGGAAGTGCAGGCAATATTTTGCCTGTTTTCCGAGGCTATCGCTCCGGTGAACTGAGCTACTTTGGTGCCCTTTACTGCGCCGCAGACTTGCCGTTTCCCTCGAGAATTTTGTGTCTGTGGCTCTGAGAGAGCATCCCTTGGTCTCGCTCAGCATTAACGCTCTCTCAAGGAGCTTTGGGCTCTGCATGAAAGGTTGCAATATTCAGTGCATGCATAGTTGATTTAGTTATTTGGAACTCCTCGGACGAAATTCCTTGGGGATGTGGGGAGCTTCAATTCTGATGAAGTTACAAGTTCCTTCCCCTCCTCCAAAGGCGGTACTTATGCTGTGTCTAGTGGGGATTTGGAGTTCGTGCGAGATCTCTTCGGTCATGGGGAGTTTGTGTTGTGTGTGATCTATGCAGAGCAGCACAGGGGTGTTTGTGTTGTGTGTAATCTATGCAGAGCAGCACAGGGGAGTTTGTGTTGTGTGTGATCTATGCAGAGCAGCACAGGGGAGTTTGAGTTGTGTGTGATCTATGCAGAGCAGGACAGGGGAGTTTACGTTGCGGCTTTGGTCTGGCAGGGGTCTGTACAAAACAAGGCATCCATAATAGATGCTGGGAGTTCTCCGTGGCGCTTTCGAAGCCACGTAGTGAGAAGACATGGTTTCTTTTTGGTTAGGCTGACTTCATTTTCTGGTTTTTGTTGACTTTTAACGATGGGTCGGTCAAACTCACTCGCTCTCGAGTACATTTGCCCCTGTCTTTTGAGAAATTTAAACATCCAGTTATGGTTGTGCTCGTTTCACATTCACAATTATTATTGATAATAATGGTTGCATTTTCAATTACGAGCATTATCTAGTAGTCAAGATATTAAGGAAAATAACTGACTAATTTCATCTCCCTCCCCCCTCCCCCCAACATTCGCTTCTTAAGCTCTGCGGCCCTCCTGAACTTTTCATTCATCCACAAATACAGAAATGTGAACTCCTATTCCTATTTGTTCTCGCCAAGTTGGCACATTTTCTCCTGCATGAAAATAATCCAATTTTTGCAAGCAAGCAATTGCTCACAACATCGATTCGTAAGACTGTGCCGAGGGTTTTATTTTAGGTCCACTCTTCAGGCAGCCAAGTCATTAGAGGGCAGTCTTCAGGCTCCAGCTGTTACCTTGCGTAATGTTCTTAACGAAGTAATGTTTGGATGTTGATTCCAACGCGCATTGCCCAGGAATGGACTGTGGTATGTATGACTTGTTTTGACTGATCTCATGAAATGGGGAATCGAATTCTGCAGTTATAGTTTGATTTAAAATTACTTCCATTTCTTAAATATGGACTTTTGAAATTTTCATGTATTCAGTAAACAGACTTCTTTCACTGAGGAATTGTCATATTTTAAAATTTTAGGACAACCTTCAATTTGTAACTACAGACAATGATCTGGAAAAAATATAGGTCTTTATTTAGTGTCTCATTGCAGTTTAGAAACTCGTGACTCAGCAAGCCCACACCTTGCGCACGGCAGTTTTATAATATAGGCCAAAATTATGAGGCACATTTTTTCCCTACTCGTGCATGAGTGCCCATTGAACGTCCTTTGTAAACGGGTACTTTGGGCAGAAGCTGACGCGTTTGAAGTTAGACGTACGCCATGCTTAGAGAGACAAATCCTGGGGGCGGGTGATGTTGTGAATATGTTCCCTAATGCGGGAACAGAAGGCTGTGAAAATGAAGACCATGAGCACCTGCTCGTACGAAAGTGAGAATAATGTCGCGATAAATTTATCGGTCAATAAACTGACAGCCAGTCCTCATTTTGACGATCATTTGATCTGTGTTCGCAAACGTACGCGGGAACTAAACTCACAAGGAATTAATGTCGTATTCCACCACTGTCTCGGCAGAGAATACAGGCTAATGACACTACTACATCAAGGTGTTTTCGCAGAGGCCAAGTACGAACAGATTAGGGGCTTCCTTCTTCAATGCTGAGGTCGTGGGGAACATTTTTCGTCGATTTGGACAGTTTTGAGAGTCAGCGTCGCGTGAGCGAGCCCGCAGCGAAACGCCTTCGCTAAATCTTTCCATTTTTCAGTGTGCAGACGCAGTTATCTCGAGATAATTTTGTCCCGGGTAAGAGAAATAAAAGCGTTCCAATAATGAATGCCAGGCCTTGCTTAATGGAGCGGAGCAGATAAGGCTTTTGTCTTCAAAAACCCTCGCCTAAATTATTTTATGCCCCAACTTCAAGGAATATTAGAGACGCAGTCGAGATTCAACGCTCTTACATCTCCTTCTTCCATTAGCCTCGGCCCTCAACTAAAATTTAACCTTCTCATCATCAAGTGCGAGCGTGTTGTGTTGAATTGAAATTCTCCCCATCAAGTGCGAGCGTGTTGTGTTAAATTTAAATTCTCCCCATCAAATGCGAGCGTGTTGTGTTATATTTAAATTCTGGAGATGTGTGACTTAAGCAGAGTGCACATCAATTAAATTATTACCTGGCCTGTCCCTCAACACGAAAATCGTTTTTCGCTCAAAAAAATGTAAGATGTATTGTCTAATGTGAAATTGCAAAAGTTACTAGAATTGTGGGCAAAAAGAAAGGGTTAATTTTACGAAATAGTGGCGCCGTGTGTCACTGGGTGCAGAAAAACAAAAAAAAACAAAGAAGAAGAAACGAGTTTTGTTCGTTATATAATTCTAATTACCAAAGAGTTCTTATGTGTAATTTCGTGCTAAAACATCCGCATTATGAACTAATTACCGCAGTTCTTAGCTGTAACTTCTTGCTAAAATTTCCGCCTTATGAACGAATTACCGTACAGCCCTTATTTACAAATTTCTCCTGTAATATCTGTTACATGACATTTATTAGATCCAAGTAACTATTTGTAACTTTCTGCTATAATTTCTGGTCGATGGTACTTATTTCTCTAAAGTTCTTATTTTTAACTTTTGGTATAGTATTTTCCACGCTGAAAAATCACATAATCCTTTATGAAGGCTTCCGTCGTTGTTATCACAAAAGAATTGCCTGTATTATTTTAATGAGTGACCAGATCTCTGAAAATTGCTCAAGTTATCTTTAGAGTTGATTTACGCACGTCGTTTTGACACGCACGTGTAGAATATATCGAAGAGAGCGCGTTCAAAGATATCGTTTTTTCTCAGAATCAACAGAGCTACGGGAATGAGTGACGTGTTCCACCGGCTGCTGGAATATTTGTTTTCATATTCATTCCGGGAACCATTCAGCGTCTTAGAAACTTCTGGGGAATTTTGAAGACACTTCTTCACTTTTTGAAAGTTTTTGAACCTTGTCCGGTGTTTCTTGAGTAGTCTCAAATTTTTAAAATTTTTCCGGACTTTTTTGGTGGGCTTACGAACCTTGTCAGTGAATTCCGCTTGAATCTGACTTGCTTAAAACACACGTGGACGCAGAATGTACTGTAATTTCTTGCATTTCACCGTATCCATATGTGCTCTAAAATATCTCGAGCACCAACGTCACACTGGAACTACCTTTCATGGGTTCCAATTCCCATGTACTCTGTGCAAGGACGACGATAGTTAAACAAAAAATAACATAAATAATTTGATTCAGCGCATGCATAGGTAAAGTTTGAGAAATTCATTGCTAGCTAAGGCCACTTCTTACGAAGGCTCTACGATACACGGGCGCCACTGAACACGACAGAGCTGTTACTGCAGTGAAGGCACACCTGAGCAGGTGATCATATTCCAGCACTGGACTAATGGCCGCTAGTGCTCCAACGAGTCGGGGGCTTTGGGTGCTCAGTGAAGTCTGTTCTAATAGAGCGGCCACGCGAGCTGGGAGCTCAGTAAAGTCTGCTCTAATAGAGCGGCCACACGTGCTGGGAGCTCAGTGAAGTCTGCTGTGATAGAGCGGCCACACGAGCTGGGAGCTCAGTGAAGTCTGCTGTGATAGAGCGGCCACACGTGCTGGGAGCTCAGTGAAGTCTGCTTTAATAGAGCGGCCACACGAGCTGGGTGCTCAGTAAAGTCTGCTCTAATAGAGCGGCCACGCGAGCTGGGTGCTCAGTAAAGTCTGCTGTGATAGAGCGGCCACATGAGCTGGGAGCTCAGTAAAGTCTGCTGTGATAGAGCGGCCACACGGGCTGGGTGCTCAGTAAAGTCTGCTGTAATAGAGAAGAAGTGAGTGGGCCGACATGTCTTGTCCGACTTCTGACATGTCTGGACTGTTCCAATGTTTTCAGATGATGCCCGACGGTCTCCGTGGGAAACTTTGCAAAAGAATCCCGAAGATGGCTCGCCAGACAACCCTAACTCATTGAGTGATGCACTAGGCATGCACTTAATGTACCACCCTTGCATCATCAAACGTACCGGCTAGATCCGCGAGAGCGTAGGCTTCTGATTTCGTTTGTTCTTCAACTTATGTCAACTCTTTAAGCGGATTTTGGCTTCAAAAGTAAGCTCTGTCATCCGTTAGTAAAAGCAGCGGTAGCTCATCCGTGGCAAGTTCATCCATAACCTAGTCTCCCCTAACCAAGTCCCCGTATGACGCATTGCAACCTGCTGTAGGTTATTCTAGTCCCCGTATGACGCGTTGCAACCTGCTGTAGGTCATTCAAGTCCCCGTATGACGCATTGCAACCTACTGTAGGTTATTCTAGTCCCCGTATGACGCGTTGCAACCTGCTGTAGGTCATTCAAGTCCCCGTATGACGCATTGCAACTTGCTGTAGGTTATTCTAGTCCCCGTATGACGCGTTGCAACCTGCTGTAGGTCATTCAAGTCCCCATATGACGCATTGCAACCTGCTTTAGGTCTTTCAAGTCTCTGTGTGGCGCACTGCAGGTCAGGAGGCCGTGTGCAGATCCTGCTGGACCTGCGCTTGCTGGTGGCGCCCGTGCAGGCCACTGACGCCGGCCTGTACCAGTGCAGAGCTTCTGCCCTGCACTCTGTGGCGCATGCGCACGCCACCGTCGTGCTGGGAGGTGGGTGGCGCACGTCAGAGTCCTGGCATGTCTAGTCAGGGTCCTGGCATATCTGTCAGAATCCTTTCATGTCTAGTCATAGGCCTAATACGTCTAAGAGAAATTATTGATAGCAAGGAACTTATTCTAGTTTAATTCTATACTTATAATAATGCTCGAAATATTGTCACAAGTGCTGCGGCCTAATTTGCAACAGAATGTTTCGAAGCAAAATTTGGTGTTTGTTCGCTCAAAGTAGTCAAATATTCGACAGTCTGGGACGATGTGTTTCATGTTATGTTTTCCATGAACAAATATCTTGACCAGCAATTTCTTCGGGTATGAGAAATTGTTCAAAAGAATGCTACTTCTGCTTTGAGGTCGTGCTGTTTGTTTAGAATGGTACTTAAATCTTGAAATGAAATTTACTTCTCTGTTTAATTTTCCCGACTGTGCGCAACTGATCTCAGGCAAAGTTCTGGAATCCAAAGTAAAAATGCCGTTCAGACAACTTTCCTCACGTGACCTATTGCTTGGCTTCCACTCACATCCATCGATTGATCGAAATCACTGCGACTTTCCCAAATTTCAGAGAACTTGACGGGAAAGCTCGAAGTATGATCAGCTGACAAACTAGGGTTTCGCATAACTAAGGCCAAAATAATAGTGAGCAGCCAACAGCGTTCGCATTGATTCGCCTCTGAACATGACCGTGTTCCGAATGTAGTCAGGAATACCTCACCAGATCAAACTTGAGGAGCTGAAATACTAGGGAACAACAAACAGCTTATGGACTGACTAGCCTGATAAGGCAACCTTGTGACCACCCGCATAGACCAGATCTTACCACATTGAACATAATAGGCAAAAGTTCGTGGGTACAACCCATGCAGTGTTTGTATGGTTTAGCTTTACAGAATGACCACTTTATGGTCACGCTGAAATGACCGCCTTATGGTCACGCTGAAATGACCGTCTCATGGTCACACTAAAATGACTGTCTCATGGACACGCTGAAATGACCGCCTTATGGACCCGCTGAGGGAAAAACCCTCATACAAGCATGGTGTGTGTACGCCAGAGTCTGCCCCGCGGCTGCTGTACCGCTTCATCGCCCACACGCTGCAGCCCGGCCCTGGGGTGTCGCTCAAGTGCATCGCCGCCGGCACACCGACGCCCCACCTCCTGTGGGCGCTGGACGGCTTCCCGCTGCAGCACTCCCACAGGTGGGCACAGCTGGTGTTTTGTAATCCCTCCAACAGGTGGTCACAGCTGATGAGGTTTAATCCCTCCCACATGCATGAACAGATGGTATATAATATTATCATGCCTCCCACAGGTGGTGAACTTTGAATGCTGTATTTTTCTCACAGATGGCTGATGTGTGGCTAAGCTTCCTTTTCCAAGGGAAGCTCTTACCATTCAGAGGAATATTCACATACAGTAGTTTTTAAAATTAAAGTAATTCTAAAATTAGGGAATAAAGTTAAAAATTTCGAGAGCATAGGAAATAATGGATTAAGTTTTTTATAATTTTTATTTCCACTAAATGTAGGTGTATAAATAATGAACCCTGTCGGGACTTTTCAGATTGATAGAAACAATAAATGAAAAGAAATGAGTCGTCTCCTTCCTTTCCAGGGGCCAAAATTGAAGTATAAATTAATAACTTATTTAAAAAAAATACATGAAAAAATAGACATAAAACAAGAGAATTTTTAAACTTGTGATGCTTATACCATTATTTTGAATCACGGTAGCGGGTCTTCGGCCGTAAAACTACAATAGATTAATAATTGGACCACTGTGGTTTTGCCCATTTGTCCTGCAATTTTATCTTTAAATTTTCTACATTAACTAGATATCTTGCTGTAACAATCTGTCCGAATGTGTTCCATGAGTTCCCTGCTGGATCAAAGTCGGGACTTTGGAGTGACCAGCTCGCATTCTCAAGTCTTCGATAGCTTAGACTAGTCCATTAATAGCTATGACTTATGGCAAGGAGCGTTGTCTTGCATCAGTACTGAAATCTTACCTCCAAAATTAGTTATTAGTTACATTATTAACAGTTAAATTTAAACGTACAGGAATGTAGTAGGCTGTCCTGACATCACACCAGAGACCATCACGCTTATTCCACCGAAATTGGCTGTTTTCTTGACCCAGTTAGACTTAGAACTTTCTCCAATTCTCCATTCACACTGTTTTCAATCGCTACTAGATATATTGAATTTTGAGCGTTCGTTAAAGAATACTTTGAGTCTATTTTCTTCAGACCTATTGGCATGCTTGATCGCCGAAACTTACTTTGTTATCTTAGTTTTCTTTCTTTTTATTATCAGAGGTTTTTCCGATGGCTTCTGGCGTAACGGAGTATTTCATCCGTGCATCTCGATGAAGTTTAGATATTTCATATTAAATTTGCCTAAAAACATATCCTGAAAGTAGAAAAAAGTCGTTGAGAGTAAAACGAGGAATGAAAAGACCTCTTTCACAAACTGTTCTTGGTGTGCTCTGCTTTATTCCAACAGTAAGTCTACCAGCGTGATAACGAACTTTTATTATTTGACTCACGATACTCACGATTTAAAGTCCAGAAATTTTTTCATCAGGGGTATTTTAAATCTACGTTGATATTGGTAGGCGGATGTTGGTGTGAACGTTGATGTCGGTAGGCGGTTGTTGGTGTGAACGTTGATGTCGGTAGGAGGCCGTTAGCGAGAACGTTGATGTCGGCAGGCGTTCGATGTGATGAATGTTGATGTCGGTAGGCAGTCTTTAGCGAGAATGTTGATGTCGGTAAGCGTTCATTAGCGAGAACGTTGATGTCGGTAAGCGTTCGTTAGCGAGAACGTTGATGTCGGTAAGCGTTCGTTTGCGAGAATGTTGATGGCAGGCGGTCGTTAGCGAGAATGTGTAATAAGCATCAGCTCATCCTACCAGGATCCGGTGCAGGCACCGAAGTGAGGCAATAAAGTCTACGGTAATTACTACTAGGATTTAATTTACTCACAGTCGGAGACACCGTCAGCATTTCGACGTAGGATATTGCTGCTGATGTACGTATTTTTCCCCTCATTGCCTATCAAGTGAAATGTGAACTTATGACATTTAGTTCTAAGATTAATGTTCTTTTCAAATAAAAATGATCAGGTTCGCCTTATAAATTCAATATGCACATGACTGAAGTTCAGTTGATTAGTTAATAATTTGGTGTAAAATGGCAGTCAATACCTGGCCTAGGGTGGCACATCAGAAAGAGTTCCCGTTGTCGTCATTACCAGTTGCGTTGTGATGAAGTTGAACCTTCGAAAAAACCCTACATTAGATCTAATGCTTAGCTAAACGAAAAATTCTACATTTGAATTGATCGTGAACAAAATGAAAAATCCTATATTAGATCTGATGCTAACCAAAGTGAAAAATCTTTTATCAGATCTGATGTTAAACAAAATGAAAAACCATATATTAGGTCTAATGCTAAATAAAAGGAAAAAAATTCTACATTAGATCAAATGCTAACCGAAACTCAAAATTCTACATTTGATCTGTTCTTAAAAAAGTGAAAATCCTACATTAGATCTAGTGCTAAAGAAAATACGCAGAGTAGACGGCTGACGGTGTCTTATGAACTATTACCAAACAAAGATACTTATTCAGTAATCACAGTCATGATGAAGTGGATGAATAAAGCATTCATGGTACTTGGTTGCCAATATTTCAGGGCTTCATTGAATGTATTCTTTAATTTGGCCCTGGTATGAGACATCCTTCAAAATGAAAAAATATCCTGTGACTCTCAGCCGAAATTTCTTGCTGAGATGCGCTTGCTGCGCGCTGCGGAGCTGGAGCTCTCAGATGGCGCGAGGAGCTTTCAGTTCTCTGAAGGTTAGGTGTGATTCGAGTTGCAGACAGGAATTTAATCACGGAGAGTACCGTCGCCTTGCTCGAGGTCCTAAAATCCCATTAGAATCCAGTAGTTCTCACCCTGCTGCGATGAGCCCGTCTGCACTGCGCGAGTGGTGCCGCGTCTGGCAGAGATGGATTGCCTCACGGAGACCGAACTCTCAAAATTGTGAATCTCCTCATCATCCATTGACGTCAGTGTAGATTCTCAATATAATATCGCCAGTATCATCGTATGAATATGCTCTTAATTTTGTCGGTAAAATCGTATGAATGTACTCTTAATTTTGTCAGTAATATCGTATGAAAGTACTCTCCACAGGACTTCCACTGGAAGAAAGATTACGTGCGGTTGTGTACACGGTGGAGAAGGTGCTGCACATTTTATGAAACTCATGAAAAGTAAAATTGATTTTCTATTTATTTCAGTTTCAACCTTGCATCTGCTCTACCAATAGCGAATAATTTTGTGAGCCGTACATCGGAACATATGACAGACCACATGAACCCGAGGTCTAATAATAAAATAATGAGGCCTACTGCTTCTATACTTCTTCTCACGGCTTTTTGATGTTTATTCACATAGTCACAGTCCCCGGTCTTTTCCATGCATTCCATTGTGACACCCTTTCCCTGCTCCATTTTGAGAAAAGAAACATATTCAGAGCAGATCAATATCTTCTGTTTCGCTGCCTGGCGAAAACAACTCAGGAGTGACAGCTCGATTACAGCTCAACAATTATACCTCAATAATTACTCTATAAGAGCTCAACAATAACAGCTCAATAATAGCTTAATAACAGCTCAACGGTAACTCAATAATAATAGCTCAACAATTATACCTCGATAGCTGGTGAGTAACGGCTCATCAATAATAGCGCGATAGCTGCTCAATAACAGCTTTAATATAACAGCTCAACGGTGATAGCTCCATAAGTATTCAAGAATAAAAAATTAACAATAACAGCTCGGTAACAGCCCATTCGCAGCTCAACAATAATATCTCCATAACTGCTCAATAATAATACGCTCAGTAACAACTCAGGAATAAGAGCACAACACTAACGCAGTCACGTGCGTCACTAGGGTCCAGCTAGGTGAGTACACCTCCCCTCACGGTGACGTCATCAGCCACGTGAACATCAGCTCGGTGCGAGTGGCAGACGGAGGCACGTACAGCTGCACAGCCGTCAACACCGCCGGTGACGTCACGCACGCTGCCCGTGTCAACGTCTACGGCCCGCCTATGATCAGGCCGATGAGGGACGTGACGGCCGTTGCTGGCGAGACGGTCACCATCGCCTGCCCCGTGGCAGGGCATCCAATAGAGGATATCACGTGGAGGAAAGGTGGGTATATGCCGTGTACTCCTTCAGGTCCCGTCTTGTAATGCTGGGCTTGTTTTTACTGCATGGCTGCAGTCTTATGCTCGTATAATTGCGACAAGCCAGCGGTTAGCTTTGAATGGAAACCCGTGCATTCGCAGCAATGGGTGTATATGTCACGACTGCAACCAGTGGTGTACGAAAAACTAGCTGAACATTTGTGGAGTGTCATTCTCCAAGCACGACACTGGCCATAGGGTAACATTGCTCAAGGAGCCTTCGTGTAGATCCGGTGGGATCAGCGCTCTTCCTTGTTTTATCAGTGTTGGGGGGAGGCGTACGAGCCCACTCTATTTTGAGCTCAGCTTCCCTATGAATGGGAATTAAAATGTCCTTAATTCAAAGAGATAATTCTGTTTCCCAAAGGTAGGCCTCAACTGCAAGTGCAAGGCCTTATAAGTGGTCTCTCTGCAAATTTTCCTTTGACAGAAAATGGACCAAAATTACTGATGTGAGGGCTACGGAACTATCTTTGGATAGCTAATTCACTTTTACTTTCAAAATAATATGATATAGGTACCATCTTTGAGTTCACATTTACTTGTTCACCTTTATTATCAATTAACCAGAAGATACTCGCTGGATTATTTAGGAAAGTTACCACAATTGAATCGTCTTGCAGCTGCTGCAGTTGAGATATCCATTAACTGGCACGATCAGTTACTGGGTATAAAACTTGTGTTTTAAAAAGTGTTTGTCTTGACACGAGAGCTTTTGCGTACTTATTAATGAGAGAAACAAAGGCGACTTCTTTGTTAGCGCACCCGCTCCTGGACTGGTTCCGGGAGAGTCTGAGATGCTCGGTAGAGGCAGGCCTCTGGTCTACTCGTTGAAAGTTCATTTTCTTTGGATCATATGTAATGTGAAGAAGAATAGTGAAAAGCTCGTTTGTTTAGAATATTTTCCTTCCATCAATGATGCATACTATAAGAAATCCCCAAATACGGCAAGCCCTGAAGTAAGGAAGTAAGTAATTTTGTCAGAGTTGCATGTTAACAGAAAACTTAACAAACGTACATTGCCAGATGGCACACTGCTGCCCACAAGCCACCGGCAGCTGGTGCACACCAACGGCAGCTTATCACTGCAGTCGCTGTCTCGAGCTTCGGACGAAGGTCGCTACAGCTGCACAGCTGTTGGCAGACACGGCAGCAGCGTTACGCAGCAGCTGCGGCTCTCGGTGGCAGGTGAGGAAGGTGCTGCAGGGCGTCGTTGCGCATCAAGAACGAACTACTTCTGAAAAACATATCAATTCTATGAGAAATAATGTCGTGCCACGAAGTATCATCCATGGAAGGTGTGCTTTCTATTTTTGTAATACCTGAAGGAAAGCCCAATTACATCATTCTTTAGTTTTAATTTCGTTAATAATTCTTTACCGCTGCCGAGTTTTTTTTGATCGACAATTCGCCTGTGCATCTGATAATCAAATATTTACGTCTTATACTTTTCCAACGGGGACACGACCCCTTAGCTTGTAAAGCTAGGCTCATTTCAGCTTCCGGAAAGCATAGAAGGTGAAGCATCTTTACAGTGTCTCATTGGTTGCAGTCCCACCTCGACTTGCCCCACTGAACTTCCCCGAGGGTACCCAGCCGGGCATGCGAGCCCAGGTCGGCTGCTACGCTCAGGAGGGTGACCTGCCCATGGACGTGTTTTGGGAGAAGGACGGTGAGAAGCTCAAGTCCTCCTTTGACTTGAGACTGTCCAAGATGGACGACTACTCGTCTCTACTCGTCATCTCGAGCGTGTCCGCCGAGCACTCCGGCAACTATACCTGCGTCGCCGCCAACTCCGTGCGCACCGTGACGGCGTCTGCAGCGCTCGTCGTGCACGGTGCGTCCTAGGCACCACAGGCAAATTATCAGGAATTTTCTGCCCGCTCGTCGATTAATGTATGAAATTTTCGATAAGAATACATGGGTGAATAAAATTGTAGATAATTATAAACGTCTGGAGGGAAAGTTACGCTGGGTGTTGGTCTCACTAAACGCTCCAACGGATGTCCTCTCTCATTTCATCAAGTTCGAGAGTCAGAGGACCGGCGCGGGTGTGAGGTCAGAGACTATTATATTTCACAACGGGAATGCCAAGGTATGATGCCCACAAGTTTTACTTCATTTAAACGAATGAGATGTTTGAAACATTCACGCTGGTCGAGTCCTTTGCTCGCTCTGACTGGGTCTTTGGAACCGCCAACTGCAGTGACCCAACCTCACATTGCTGGTGACGAGAGCGATCACTTGCATCGACAGCCGAATGAGTAACGGCAATTCACTGGCAACTTTGTACGTACTTTATTCCGTCTGTGAGACGTGACTGCTGAATGAGTTAAATGTAGAATGAAATCTTGGTCGGATTTGGTTGTAATCGATATCGACGTACGAGGACTCCTATAGTATACTAGACTACTCATGACCCGTTGGGTCAAATAAAATTGATCAAAATCAAACCGTGTCCAGAAATATATCCTACGCAGTTAAGTCGGTATCCACAATACAGGATTAAAGGAAGAGTATAAATTTCGAATATCTCAGAGCCGACCGACAGATGTGTGCACGGTTTCAAGCAAACAAGCAAGACGACCAGAGTTGTAGCATTATATACTAGATTGCAATAGAGTTTGAATGTGGCTGTGATGCAACTATTGCCTAGGGTCTGGTTTGGCTTCCTGCTACACGTCATAAGCGCTTGCACCGTACAAATATTTGAGAACATAAATTTATTGTTGATGCTCCAAAACGGTGTCTAAGTAGAACTAGGCATTGTGACTTCCATCCTTGAAATATTTCCAGTGCCCCCGCAGTGGACGGAGGAGCCCATGGATGTGAGCGCTGCTGTGGGCACCTCTGTGGAGGTGCCCTGTGTGGCTCAGGGGTCCCCGGCACCCGTCATGGCCTGGAGGAAGGAAACAGGTTAGTCGCATTTAATTTATTCGCAATATTATGCAGCAATCTGTGACTTAACAGGTCTTTGATTATCTTGTGCATGCCCCTGACTACGAAAGAAGACAGGCTGGTTGCATATGAGCAGTCACTTCTATCATATATGATAGAACGTCAAGTTTATATATCTAGTTTTTTCCGTGTGTAACCATTTGCAATATTTACGCACTGAATGAATTAGCTTAGAGAATATTAACGAGTCCTGACTTTCGAGTCCGTATTCCTCATCAGGGAGACTGAGGCAGAAAAGGCATTCCGTATCAGAGATACCGGAAACCAACGTACATTATTTTGCATAAGATTTGCCGGGTTTTGTGACGGCCTGGCCACGCTAGCAATGCAATAGCCTCTCGGTTGACAGAACAATAATTATCACGTACGAACCTATCATTCAACAGGGGGAGGGATTAGGTGGGCTGCATTTAAATAGTAACACAATGCAATAATTTGTGGCTGAACAAAACTATAATCATCCAGCACGTATCCGAGAAAGGGAGGACAAAACAAGTGGGCGGCACCTACGTGTGCTGTCTCACACCTGCGGCAGAACAGATTGTGAATGACGTGCACATGCGGTAAGGTTACGAGGGGCGCAGTCGGCAAGGCAGCGTGGGCTGAGTTACATCAGCTCTTGAATTTCTCGACTAGATCTCGTAGTGTGAAAACGAGACCTTTTAGTGAAAGTTATTATGAAGGCTACGAGAAACATCTTGTTTCTGTAAACGTTTAATAAAAGCTTTCGAGGCGTGTACAGCGTGGATCTGGAGAAGAAAAAAAAAGAGAAAATATTATACAATTGACGCTCGAATCAGGAAAAGAGTTGAAGTGTGCGAACAAATTTGGCACATTGGGGGTTGATCCTGGGTTACTCTTGGAGAATATACTAGGGCGTTGAATATACTACTAAAGTATACAGAAAAGACGCCAATCATGGGCTCTGCCTAAAAGAGAAAATGCACACGTATGCATTAAATTTGTTAATTACTGTTGTGTTTGCTCTTTTTGTAGAATTTGTCTGCTGAAAATGAGTGCAGTATGCCGATCGAAAGCTTTTATTTTACGGAAGCTCTAGGTTTATCGACCTTCCATGAATTTCTAATAAATTCTTCCGTAGGAAGAGTCTCTCACTTTGTTTATACCTGGCAAAAAGTTTTCAGAAAAGACATCAGGTACATGAACTATGAACAATAATCCATCCAATCCAAAAACCAACCAACAAAAATCAGTCCAATAGGCTGTATTAAAAAATGGATCTCTGCATTTATGAGAGTGTGTACATGGTGCTCGTCAGCACATCAAGCAGGGCTGCTGATGTCCTAGTGACGGACCACCAAACCAAGCGCGGCCCCGAATGCCTTTTGGTCCGCGGCCACATTCGCTCCATTAGCCAAATCACCGAAATAAATTAATGTCTCGGTCTCATAATGGATTACCGGTGCCAGTCGTGGCTTGTCTGATAAAAAAAATTGATCGTTTGTCAAGCAACGTGCGCAATTCAATTTCAATGAATTTCACCTGTCCAATTTCTGTGATTGAGTTCTAGAAGTTATTTGTTAAGGTATGAAACGACGCATGATATGTAGGGCGAGTGGTATTGATGAAAAATAACTGAGGATTTACGACAGAAAATGCTTTCTTTTCAAATTATATGCCGTTCAGTGTTTCAATATTCACCTTTAAAACCTGTGTAATCTCAATGTGAAAATTTCTTGTTCTCGATGGACACAGAAGTTTGGTATTAGTACTAAGAAATGATGATCAGGCATCCCTCTGATTTTACCAGGCCTCTCCTATGAGAATTCCAAGTTCTGAAAACAACCGAAAAATTAACTGTGTACATACATGTAATTTTTTCGTCTCTTTCAGATGAGTTCTGAAATGCAATGCATTTTTAGTCAAAAAGTTAGAAGGAAAAATATCTGAGAGACTCGAAAGAATTGAACTCAAATCTCTTTTTTTTGCGAAACCATTCAATGCAAAAAGCATTCACGAGTTCTGAAGTCAATTTATCACAGTTTTGCCTGGCTTTTAAAATTGACATTTTGAATATTGCGCTTCATGGTGTAGGTGTGACTGGGAAATATCTCAACTCCCAAATATAACTCTGAAATTCAAGTAGTCTCACCACAACCGGTCAGAATTAGAAGGATATTATGGAAATTATTCATAATATTCGTTACGCTACCTTCCTTCATTACGTTAATAAATGGAATGTAAAATTAATTTATGGGTACTATTTTTATAGCTCTAACAATTTGAATAAAGTGTAAAGTTTCCTTATAACATGGTAAAGTATTAGAGTGTATATGGAGTTAGTAGATATAGTGAAAAAGTCTTCAAGTTTAGAAATTGAAGGGAAGTTTATGCAGTAAAGACATTGCAGTTTCTAAGAGCCACATTTCAACCAAGAATTCATGCAGATGACAGTAAAGCTACAGATCTCCCACCTGGCTTTTGAAACATTTTAAGTCGTCCTAAACTTCACCTTATTTCAGTAAAATCTCACTTTTCGTGAGTCATAATTCATAAAAAAATTCGAACGAAAACCAAAATTGAAACACAATTTCCCGTAAAGTTGAGGTAGCTCCAGATAATTATTTCGAAATTTCATTAAGAAATATCATCGAAAGGCGACGAATCGTGCAGAAAAGGAGCATACAGGCATCTAGATTTAATACACGACTTATATCATTAGGTAAATTTTGCTTACCACTTCACAGCCAAAGGCAAATGGGCCCCAGTGCGCCCTGTGAACACGACTCTAAGGGGCGGCGCAGCCTTCACGTGGTCACCACGCCAGCACTCGACTTGGAGCTCCAATCTGTACAGCAGCTGGCAAAGGGCGCCGCCGCACCAAGATCGTGGCCATCGAGCCTTCAGCAGCCAGAGAACAGCTTTCAACATGCCCCGTTTTTCATCACCGGTTTCGTACGATGACAGAGAATTTCATGCAAGGGATGCGGTCGACTCCAAGTTGGATAGAATGGCCTCTTCCCCCGTGATGGGGGTGGACTTCCCAAACTCGCTGGCTTTTGTAGCCATCCAGAAGTCACACGAGGGCCGCTATCTCTGCCAGGCTACGAATGGAGTGGGGGCCGGGCTCTCTAAGATCATCTCTATCACAGTGCAAGGTACGTGTGTGTCTATCGTGTGTCTATCGTGTGTCCACAGTGCACAGTACGTGTGTGTCTATCGTGTGTCCACAGTGCACAGTACGTGTGCGTCTATCGTGCTCTTCGGAGACTGCAACGTTGACTGTGTTTATAGTGCAGAGTGACATGCTAATCTGCAGTAAAATGTCTTTTCATAGATGAAAAAGGAATGAATTTAATGAAAATACCCCACTTCATTAAATGGATGCCTAAAAATTAAGTTATGTTTTATCTCTTTCAATTGTTCATCAGAATATAAGCCATACCTCAAAGAAATTTTACTAGAATGGCTTCGATGATTCATCAATTTTATGTAACGAATTGTCCAGAAAGATTTTATTTCAGTTGTCTTCATAATAATATCAGTATTTGATAGCTTGACTTTCCTCCAGTTACCAACACACTCAAGATATAATAATTATTTTTCGTCAGAGTAATAACTTCCTTTTTTTTAAAGTCACGTTTTCTTTTTAAAATATATCTCCCACTTAGAATTCCCGAGTGTTCTTGGTTAATTCTTTCACAGTTCCCTTGACTTGAAGGAATTCTATAGAGTAATATGGTGGTTTACTTAATAATTCAAAATAATTTAAGATGTTTGAAAAATGTCAAGCAACGTTACTTTGAGGAAAAAATTATATCGTTAGTTTTTTTCATTTACATTAGATCTGTGTTATGCTGCCGAGTCCTCAATTTGGTACTGAAAAACCTTTCTTTCTCAAATCAAGATGATCTGAAAGAAAATATATTTATTCAATTTACTTGCATACATATCATCGTTTCAAATTAACTTTCTACGCAAATTACGAATACAAAGTTTAGGAGTAAAAAGAACTCATGTGACGATCATCGCGTTCAGCCGGGGCCGTTCTCAGCCAGTCCCTCCCGGCAGGCTGTGCATCTCATTTCCTCAGCGTGAGATTACGTTGTGAACATTTATTGTTATGCGACAGTTATTGTTTCCCAGGACGACTGTCTCACAAACGAGGAGCCTCTCTTGCGCATTTATGCACCAAAACACCCCTGAGGCTATCTATCACTTTAGCGAGATCCTTCTATTTTGATCTGATCTCTACATAGATCGCATGATTGACCAGTGATTCTCCCGAACTCTAAAATTTGTAAGTTCTTGATGCATTATTGCCGCTCGTTTCTTTTTACTCGCTATCATCGGTTTCCTTATAACTTTTTTACATCGAAATTTGGAGTAAGGAAACCAATAATTTCCATGAGACCTTCGCTGAAGAAACGTTGTACCGCAGAACCGCCTCGGCTGAGCACCGCCTCCCCCACAGTAGAGGTGCAGGTCGGGGCTGTGGCCACCCTCACCTGCAAGGCATTTGGGGACCCGCCCCTCACCCTCAGGTGGAGCAGGGACCAGCGGGAGCTGGCCGCTGCGTCCAGGTGAGTCCAATCAGTGCTGCTTGATGTGCCAGTGTAAAAGTTTTTGATCGTGACGATATTTTGCCCTCGTGGCACAATGCTTCTTTCTGCGGTTCGCGTTCAGATATTTTCATTCGAAGGCTGTTGAAGTCTTGTGAAATGGAAAAAGTCCTCTGTAAAGATCTCACGAGTTAGAGAGGAGGCTTTCCCGAATAAATCCGAGAGAAATTAGCTGTATGACTTGGCGGTAACAATGAATGTGCCGTGGAATACGGGACTTGAGCTCAAATTTGTAAAATTGGACTTCTATACTATAACAAAGACGCACCTTCGGCTCTTTTCCATTCTAAGCCACATCAGGTTATGGAAGTACATTTTTAGATTGTCTCGTGCATAAAGAAAGGAACAAATAAGAATGCGCTGTTTCAGAAAGAATGGTTTACAAGTTTAGGAACGAGTCTTTAAAGTTTTTTGTGATTAATTTTCAAGCTCGCTGACTGTATGTCAAAGTTTTATTGTTCCGTGCTTTTAATGTATGCAGCTCGTACCGATTCCTCTACGATGAGTTTACATTTAAAAAAAAAAAAAATTCGTGAGAATGCTTTTTTCTGCTGTTTTATAGATTCGTAAATTAACATATTTTTAGATAAGAAATAGGTAAACAATCTCAGGGTTCAACAGATAACTGAATGCGCGAGGTCGCTCTCTTCGTGCTGTCCTTATGTTAGTCCTCAGTCAGAAGAAATAAAAAAAAAAAAATTTTGGAATTGTGGGATAAGTTTTTCAGTGGTCCCAAATTCAGAATGATGTTAGTCAACAGTCATAAAGTTGGGTCGTTTTTTAGGTTCAAAGATATACTTCCTACTGAGATGCAGGTATCCCTAATGTACAAATACAGTTGTGCGCTTTGTGCATCCGAGTATGTGGGCATGACTCCCCGTACTCTTGGTTGTAGGATTGCCGAACATCAAGGGAGAAAATATCGTACTGGAAATATTCTAACGAGCTCATCTCATGCAGCCTTTCGAAAGCATGTATTTCTGCGTAACACAGCAGTAAACACAAATAACTTCGAAATTTTAGCTACACCGAAATTTTCTTCAAAATTTCTAATCTTAAAATCTCAGTTTATTTTTATAATAGAACCTATTGTAAAGAGCGATGTCATTTCATTTCAATTGTTTCTAGTCATTAATTGAATTACCCTAGTTTGTTTTACTGTTGAAATTTGTTTCCCGTTTTTATTGTTTTTTCAGGGGACTCTTTGTATTCTATTACCTGCTGATGAGCGAATACTCAAAAAGTCCTCATTTTTACGAGGGATTTTTTATCCCAAATACATGATACGGTTAAAAATGTTTGATACGGTATTCCTAACTGGTTTTCGCTTTCTGATTTTGACTGAGGATATTCATCGCACTATTTCAAAAGATCAAGTTTCGAGGTGCTGCTGTGCGGAGTCGAGCTCGCCTAGAGATCTGGAGGTCCAACCCTTTTAAAGTCAACGTGAACCAATGAGGATATCACGAATTTAAACCCAAGTCATTCTTGAGTAATTCAAAAACTGGAAGTTCATGGACATGCTCCATTTTAATGAAACGATCAAAAATTAAATTGTTCTGTTTCTATATTCTGTACTGCGTAAATCAGCTTGAGTCAATTTATATGACGCGTCGTACTGACTCTGCGTGAATATTTCCGGACTTTTAATTCGCGACTCCAGTGGCGGGCTGACGACGCCTGGTGTGTTTCTGGCTTGTGGTGCACCACCTGACGGACGCGAGCGTCATGTTGCAGGTTCATGGTGCACCACCTGACGGATGTGAGCGTCATGTTGCAGGTTCATGGTGCACCACCTGACGGATGTGAGCGTCATGTTGCAGGTTCATGGTGCACCACCTGACCGATGCAAAGGACGGAGGCAGCAGCGCCATGCTGACCATAGAGCGGGTCACCCTCATGGACTCTGGCGCCTACCGCTGCGAGGCCTCCAACGGGCACGGCACTCGTAGTGCCATCTTCACCCTCGTCGTGGAAGGTGTGTTGGTGCTGTAACGGGGCGTAATTCTGTCCCAGTGCTTCCCTGGACTGTCTAATTATCTTTAATTTTGGCTGTCGTAGCGCAGATATCACCCCCGGCTTGTTACCTATCCATGAGACGGCTAAATTTTCTACTGGATATTTTGGAAAACAGGTATAACTGAAGGATTTTTATGAGACTTTTTAATCAAAATTGTGGATTTTGAGTGTGTTAAAACAAAATTTGAAATCGATCACTCATCGGCTCGTTGTTCACCTTGAGAAAAGGGGTGAGTGCTAAAAACATAAAGCTCTCGAGAAAGCCTATAGTCAGGATCAGTATCTGGTACAGAATGTACATTTGCACACAGATAAATGAGCAAAATAGAAGAAAAAAGCATAGAATTTGCCTATTTCTTTAAGGACCTGCCCTAATAAGAGAGGAGAACAAAAAAGTCTCATTTCAAGACGGTCTAATTTGGTGATCACAAACCTGTCAAGCAGTCTCGCATCCTGACAATATCTGGATCCTGTGGTTTCAAAGCTATATTCTCGCCCATTAGTTGACCAGCAGGTAAGGAATGGCCTCTGCATGATGCTACTTTGTGAAGGATTCCTACTCGCCTTGCCGGGGCCAACAGAAACACCTTTTGTTGTACTATACCTGTCGCAAACTGCCGAGGTATACCTCGGTGAGGAACAAAATGGCGAGGTATACCTCGGTGAGAAACAATATACGGAGGTATACCTCGGTGAAAAATAAAATGGCGAGGTATACCTCGGTGAGGAACAAAATGGCGAGGTATACCTTGGCGAGAAACACCAGAAACCAAAAAAGGAACACGTTTGCTCTCTGCCATGCGTGTTTGCAAACGGCGAGTAATCTCTCCCCGATACGCTGGGTTACGTTAACTACATATACGTACATAAATTTTGGGTCATATTTGAAAGTTGCAACTCTTACCGATGAAGTCATTAGAATCACCCCAGTTGCACAAATGTACGTCCCGCACGAAAAATACGATGTGAACGATCGCGAGGTTTGCTTTATGTGTGCTCAAATTTTGATGCTACACTTTGTCTTGACCACGGAGCTTGACCACGTGGCAGACCACGATAGCATTACCTGTCGTACAAATGAGCGTAACATTCGGCACCGTCACTCGATACTTAAAAAACCGTATTGTATAAGTTGACGACTCTCATTTAAATTTTCAGCTTAAATTGTTAGAGTAGAAAAAGCCCAGAAAATCATCCATAATTGAAATCTGTGTGCACGAATACTGAGGGAACAAAACGCAATAACTTATCAACGCGCTAAAAAATTTCTGAAGCAAAGGAAAGATATCTCGATGGGGAGGATAAAATGCTCACGGTGTCTTGCGTGTCCCAGACGTGCCCGGGACGATACAGGCGCTGAGGGTGGAGCAGGGGGGGTCGCGGCACCTGACTGTGCGCTGGCAACCTCCTGCCGTCACCGCTGGCAACATCACAGCCTACGTCGTCCGCTACAGCCTCCAGCAGAATGGTCAGACAACTCGGAACGCCTAAGCTGAACTCATTCAATATGAAATGATTTAGTTTAAAAAATGAAATTTTAAAAATTTGTTTTGACAGAATATGGTTTGAAAAATAGGGTTTTGATAAAAACAGGGTTTGAGAATATGTTTTACAAAAGGATGTCATTTGTTAAAGAAAGATTTGGAAAACTAGTTACATAGTTCATCGATTTGATATCTACTTGGCATAAATTGCACGTAAGCAGTTGAACATCAAATAATATACTCATTTCGATGATGAAGAACGAATAATGTATAAGCATTCAAAATGATTCTTATTGTGTCTCTCCTGTAGGTTTCACGAGGCTAATTTTTTTATTGTGTCTCTCCTATATGTTTCACGAGGCTAATTTTTTTATTGTGTTTCTCCAGTATGTTTCACGAGGCAAATTTTTTCTAAGTTTCTTCCCATATTTGTATTTACTCATTGGGAACACTTAAGACTCACTGAGCCCTTACCAATCAGGACTCTGAACCCTTGCTTATCGGGACTACCTGAACCCTTACCTATCAGGACTCATTGAACCCTCACGACTCACAGCCCCCTCACGACTCACAGCCCCCTCA
>VOMN01137303.1:0-71537 GCA_014899125.1 Orchestia grillus | reverse complement strand
GACGTAGGCACACCAGCAATGTCGGCACACCAGAGATGTAGGCACACCAGAGATGTAGGCACACCAGAGATATAAGCGAGAGACAATTCTTCATACATTCATAGCTTGTTTACTCGTATGAAATGAACTAAATTTCATAAATGTGATGGTTCTCTTTACCTTCGACCAAGTTATTAATATAGGAGCAATAATGATACTGTGAGTAATATTCCTCGGGCATATTCTGAAATTCGTTTTACAAGGAAGTTGTTTTCAGCTCGTACAGAGTGTTTAAAGATTAGTGAAACAATTTTGTTTTGTTCACTTGTCACAGAAGCGGTTGTGTAAAAAACTGATTTTGCAAATCGTAAAAAATTACGTGCGTACAATGTAAATTGATGAATTGTTTGGTATGACGGCCTTCAGCATCCTCAACTTACCGAGACGACTAGAAAATAACTGGCGTGAGTCACTATTAATAATTTCGTCGAGATGACTAGAAAATAACTGGCGTGAGTCATTGTTACTAATTTCATCCAACTCAAATTTTGCTCTCAGCTTTGCCACTCTTTTGGTTTGAGAACCATAATCTTATTTTTATAACAGGCTTAGAGTACCGAAGTCCGGAGTGTTTAAGCCTGGAGAAGAAGGGAGTCATTATTCTCTAAAAATGGCGCTGGAAACATAGAACAACAGCCAGTCCCAAGTGTAGTTTTTAATTACATACAGTAGCTCTAAAATCGTTGTTTCAATTTGATTAATTCTGAATCTTCTTCCATCGGAAAATATAGAAAACGGTGCATTTCAGTTAGTTGATACATATTAAAATGAAAAAAATAACGAAAAATATAAAACCTAATAATGACTGAATCAATTTTGAAAACTTTTGGTGGAAAATATGCCATAATTTTTTCGATTTCCCCTCTCTTCTATCTCTAAAGTTTTCATTGCGAAATTACGATTGTAAAAACGGATGGCGAAACTTGGTGCCCTATTTAGGAACTTCCCAATTTTCTAACAGATGTTAAAACATAATACAACTCTTTTCCGATTTTATGTAACGTATCGTAAAATTTCATGTGGCAATGTTGATACGGTCTCTCCACAGTTACACCGATTTTTTCACACTATAGAGGAAATTTTCATCATAACGTTCATTTACTAAAAATGAGCGTTTTACATTTTAACTTGGATATCTTTCCACTGTTTTGGATTCTAGTTTTATTGTTTTTCAGAGCAAGCATACTCTTATTGTCCCCCGATAAAATCCTACGCCATGTTCCTGCTTTTTTCTCGCCAATAATTAACCTTTTAGTGGCCAAATAATTTTGGCGATAAAGATGCATTTTAGCAATGAACGAAAAACAAGCTGTAGCCTAATGTACACCTTCAATAAAGCAGCATTTAGCTTATCACGAGAAATCAGCAGCATTCTTACGATAGTGAATTTTGAAGTCCTTTTAGACTTTAAAGCTTTACGAGTACGAGAGTCGCCCTGGTAAGGAAGGGGGCCCAGCAGCAGCGGGAGGGGGGGGGGCACCAGCCCCCGCAGACGCGCTATTTTGAAGGCATGACTCATGCAGCGGAGGTGTAGCGCTGAGTAATGCCTCTTGACCTGCCCAGAACTGGCCCTCGTGTGATCGGAGAAAATGAATTTCAGCAAAAGATTCTGCCAATGAATTCTTAATTTGAGTCAAGAGAAGCCTTGTTTTCCGCAGGATTTATAGCGCCCAATGAATTCAAAGGTATGAAAGAGAAGGAAATATTTCAAAGGTGTGCTGTATACACATGCCACAAAAATTTCTTATACTGCACTATGAGAAAGAAATGGCCGCAAGCAGCGTGTGGGTTGCGCACTGCCGGTTCCTGGAGCACAGCTGAGTACGCGATTCGTAACTCAGGTGACTCCGCAACTACATCGGCCACACAAAACGTCAGCAATGACGCTCAGCTAATTTTTTCACGGGACACAGTTCCTGGCACATTATAATTAGAGGGACACCGCTTCTGGCACATTGTAATATTTTCAGGACACCGTTTCTGGCACATTGTAATTTTTTCGGGATACAGTTTCTGCCACATAATAATTAGATGGACACCGTTTCAGGTGCATCGTAATTTTTCTCGGGACACAGTTTCTGGCACACTGTAATTTTTTCGGGACACAGTTCCTGGCAGATTGTAAATAGAGAGACACTGCCACTGCAGTACCTGGGCGCTGGTCAGGCGCCTTTTTGGTCATCGCTCAGGGGTGACGTGAGAGAAGAGGAGCTCGCGACCCTGTGGTCGTTATGCTCCACCGACGCACGAAAAGAACAAAGTAGAACACAAAAAAGGCATCAGGAACTAACCGAATGGTCAATTCGTGTTTTTCTACCCAAGTCCTACGCCACCAGATAGCGAAATTTGTACCCAAATGTCAAGAGTATACTCACCGCACCATACATGTACAGATTGTCGCACGGACTGAAACGCAGAACATAATATTGGCACAAATATTTTTTGACTGGTGAAGTCATCGGAGGTTTCGGAGAAGTGCACCCGATGTGGAACCCCAAAGTTCCGTTAAAATTTTTCAAGTAGTTATTCATTTTAACGAAACATTATGTTAGGTTGCCACAGGCGGTGGCGTTTTTGCCGTTGCAGGAGTTCTATTATCAAAATTGGTTAGTTTCTCAATAGAAAAGCTGTATTCGTTGCAGAATTATTTTTGAGACAACGCATATTTTGGATCCAGTCTGATACACATGATCAACACTTGATACACTTTAGATGTTCAGTCATATGATGCACAGTATGTGTACGTATAATGTATGTGAGAATATATATTCGAAAATATATGTACGAGGGATGGCAAAAAGTTCGGGAAACATGTCTGGTACTGTAATATTTTCGACACCAGGAGGAATTAAAGTGATGAATCTTCGGGATCGCATCGTACTCGTGTGCAGTAGGTATTAGCCGTTCAGTGTGCGTCAGTGTGCTACAGTGAATAGTGGAATGTTGTTGAGACGCCAAATGAGTAAAATGTTGTTGAGTAAAATGTCGATCAACGTGCAATCATTGAATTATGGACGATTGGGTGTAGCAGGGCGAGGGTGGTGAGGAAGAAGTGCATTGAACTAGGGGCTGTAGCAAGGAACGGGAAAATTGCTTTGAGGATCTTGACAAATTCTTTCGACACAAGACATTTATGCATGTTTGGAGGCACGACAAGTTCTTTCTTAAACATTTATACGACGAGGCCATTACGCTGTCAGTGAGCTGGGACGTCTTTTTATTGATGACTAACATCCTTGAATATAAGCGGAACGGATATGTCCTTGATGCTCTGTTCGACGTTTTTCGCAGGAGCATCTATAATTATGAGTAATTTTGGCCGCCCAAGCGCCCGCATAGCCTTTGGATGGTTGATATCAACGAGGAGACGAAAAAGTTAGACTGGGTGCGCTGTCGAAATGTTCAAGATCTCATTGTTATTGAGTACGCAAAATTCTAATACAAGTGCGTCGGTCTGGTTGCGGAACGAGCATTGACTGAAAATCGTAGCAAAACAGAAGCGAAAGTCACCTAACGAATCTACAAACATTCTCACAATCATTTCTCAAACACATGGTTCGCTAGGAAACTCATCCACGTCTCAATTTATCCGCTTGATTGGATGGATTGAATATCCCCTTAAATGAATGGATTGATTATGAATTTTGATTAATTATCATTTTAATTGAATATCCTCTAGCTTAAACGTTACCCCTAGCCTCAAAGTCGTCTCTCTCGAGCAATGACTGCCGACTGCCTGAATGTGTAGTTCACTTTCTTTTCTGAGTCGCACCTCGCATCATAATTTGATCATTTGTGGATTCTTTAACTTTCTTCACTAACTTTTTATTTTCGTCTTGATTTATAGTTATTTTCAGTAGTTTTCTCTGTCATTATTAATTGTCCTCCTCATAGATCTTATATTTGACGAGGTCCAACGTATTTTAACAATGCATATTTTCTTGCGGAAGAGAGTAGTTATTTACCTTCACTGAACTTTTTTTCTTGGTATCTCGGTTATTATTCATGACTATTTTCAGAATGATTCTAGCTCAGCTCCTGCTAATTACTTTTTCTCAAACAATATATATATTTCCCTTTACTTTTCCATTTTCCGTACCAGCATGTTTCTCTAACAATAAATGCATTTCTCTTTACTTTCCCATTATCCTTACCCGGATGTTTCTCTTAGAATAAATATATTTACTTTTTCCCATTTTCCTTCCCCGTATGTTTCACAACACTGTCCAAAATAGCGCATACACACACATTCCTCAATTTTGTACCTTGCATAACTTCAAAAATATACACACTCTTACTGCTTTATCAGGTTCTGTTTTAATACCTCAAAACAAAGGTACACTATTTCATTTAATATCATTCAAATTTATTTCTCTGATATTTCACACAAAACTAATACGTCATTTCATGCATATTGTATCAGTTTTTGCTACTACAAACCTCCCACTGAAAGTAAACAGATTGCTTGCATTTTTACAACAAATTTTAAAAGTAGTGTAACTATTTTCATACATTTTCATACGATTTACAGTTCAAATTTTTCGATTTTATACAGAGCTAAAAATGAACTGGGCCTATGTATTTTAGAACCTCTATTTACTTTACCAACCAGTCTCAACTGAACAATAATCAAAGTTTTGTGAGATTCCTAACATCCCAACGTTTCAAGTTTAATGTTTAGTGAAAGTAGATTTTTGTAATTAGATAAGGTTTATTTTGTTTGTATCCATGTTGTACTGTTCCTGTATTCTACTGTTTTATATCTTTATTCCAGCATTGATGAGATACAAACATTTCGAAATATTTGCAATTAAACATTCTTACAGCAACATTTACTGTTCTTGCCATACTTTCTAATATGAAGTGAAACCTCGATTCACGACCGCCTTTTGGTATGCTTATGTATTTCTTACTGCACTCACGCCTAAATACTTCGCTAATTTTTTTAAAGGGAATTAAAAATATTAGCACTCGTACATTTTATATTATCCTGCTTCTTTAAGACCCGCTTTTCCTGTTAACACTTCTACAGAAATTCTTCAAGCAAGGAATGGTTGTACTCCCCGTAATATTTCTGAAAACACAAACAGTTAATATAAATTAGGGGAGTCGTGATGGCAGCAAGGCATAAACATCTTTCATGTTGTCATCTAGCGCTGGTTGTCTGGCATTTAACTCTACCTAAAATGCAAGTGTTCGACGCCTTGAAACTTTCAGGCCTTGTCGTTATTTTGGAGCACCTCCACAGCCGCTGTAGGACTTACACCCACATTTCTGAGAACGGTTTTTCCGCTCAGCTCCCTGAAAAATTTTTCATTATTTATTCTCGTAGTTTGTTCGAGGCTTAAATATTGACTCTTGGAGGTAATTTTAGCAAAAAAATGTTACCAAGTTGAGACAAGTTTACATCCCTGCGTGGCGCTTAAACCGTCTCTGTTAGGCCAGGTTCTATCCCTTGCTCGAATCATCTGAGCTTTAAAGTCAAGTCAACTTCTTCGTGCGATACTTCACAGTTTTGTGAGCTCGAAAGTGCCAGAATATACCAATATTCTTTCAATTTCGCTTCTATTACAACTTCTTCTGACATCTTACGAAGTCCTAAAGTTTTATTAAGAAGAAATCGAAAATGGACCGACAAATATTTTCGATACCTTCATCATTCATACAAATACATACGTATGTTGGTCTGAATGAGTCAATAAAAGTATAAGTGCCCCCTAATTAGAAAGGCAATACATTTTTTATAGATCGAGGATTCATATACCACGCGATGTATTTTACGATGACTCAGATGCAGATTTTCACTGTGCACATGTCACTCGCGATCGAGAGGAGCATGAGAAGCCTAACAAAAATGAAGGGAAAGCTCTTACTAGGCATGAGCAGTACATACTGATTGATTTGATTCCAAAGAAACGTTGTATTTACTTGAGAGAAATGTTTAGGTTAAAACAAACAGAGCGGCAGAGAGATGAATTTGATGCATAGAGCACCTCATACTCCATCGTTCATGAATTATGCGAATTATCTAATGTGACAATTTTCTTTTCAAGTGAAAATAATTATTTTTTCAACCTCTTGAAACTATGGCCGTCTCTAAGCTACAAGTAATCGTACGGCTTCTTTTCATGATTTATTTAAACAGCGAGATGCAGTAGGAATCTTTAGCAATAGTACAACAGCTTTTTATTATTCATAAGATGTGGTTTATAGGAACAACTTCCATTGTTCCTGTACGGTATTCTTTTAAATGGGTATTCAGGATTCATTTTGGTTTGAAGGAAAACAATCACAGTTACGTCGCAATTTAGAGAAATTAAGAGTGTGTTATAGTTATAGAAAATTATAGATGTTCTGCGAGAGGAGTTAAACGGGAGAGCAAGTACATTAGGCCAACCATTACTCTCCTATCGGAAGGCTACGGTATTTCATCTGAAAGTTTAACTTACTCTGACTATCCATTAATTCAACAGATGAATTGAGAATAAATAGAAGATTTAAATAAAAACTGTACAGATTTAAAAATTTGGTATTAAGTGCTATCTGAAAAACGTAACATATAGTGGCAGGTTCTACTCATCAAAATAGCTAATTTATATGTATTTTTAGTTAAATTGATTTGATTTGTGGCATAGCTCTATCGATACAATTTTTGCAGAACTATCGTAATGTTTTATGACGACAGATATTATAATTTTTTTAGCATAAACACAGAATCAGTTTTCATTAACATCTGCAGGTTCTTGTGATAATTTAGGCAGGCTTTTACTTGAGCTAAACATTTGATCACATCCTCTCGCTACTGTAAATATTTTCACCGATTCTGATTTAGTTTCTTTTCCGTCTTGTTTGAGAATAACTAAGTAAAAAAATTTTCTCTCTGAAATGGGCTTTTAAAAATTTCCATTTAAACAAATTGTTTTATACCGCAGTTCAATATGGCTTGCAGAAAAGTTGATACATACTGTACTCGTATGACCAATGTCGAGGCCCTAAAAGGTATTTCTTTGAACAATAATTAACAAACGCTTGGTGACAATAACGTGGATAATGTGGATAATGACTCTATTCCCTTAAAATAAATTTTTAAATTTTTTCTCAGGCCTATCTTACTCAAGCATCATTATACACACATTGACTCCTATATGATAAAAATTTTCAGTAAATTCTTTCAGTTTTTGAGAAGTAGAAACGACATGCCTTCTCAGCTCTAGAACAGGGGCTTAGGATATCGACTTCCATCATCGTGAGTAATATCAACGTATGCAATTAACACTTAAAAGCAATGATAGTTCATCAAAGAGTTGGTAGGTGGGAAACGGGCGCCAGACACTGAAACTTGGCATCTCTATCGCATTGCTACGTAGAAAATTCTCATGAACATCAAGCGGTGGCTGTGATCTTCTGCGTGATGTCACCACTTCAGACTCTCTTCATTGCAGATGTGTTTCCTATCAAGTGCTTAAATCATTAAGTTTATGCATTTCATAGTTTGTACATTTGTCAGTAAAACGTAGATTTCGCAGTGTTGATTGGAAATGTTTGAAAATATGTACTCAAAAGTTTCCTTTTCGAAAAAATGCAAAGTTGCCCACGAGTATCGAGGTCACAGTCCGGCCCTGGCGTCTTACTACTGCAGTGTCAGGTTAAAACGCGCGAGTTCGATGAACGTGTTCCCTGAGCGCCGTTTTCAGGACTCACTTTTCACGAAACGACAAAATTTTGATGAAAAAAATCACATTAAGAAGATAAGATTCTAACATAACAGTATTTATAAACTGAGAGTCAACTTTTAATGAAAGTTTGATTTTTCAAAATACTTTTAGCAAGATATGCTGTATGAAAATTATTTCCAGAGTAAAGAAGGTTTCGGCTGCGAGAAATATTCTAACGAATTTTCACGAAGATATGTTTTCAAAGTTATATCGATTAAGGTGATATAGTTCGTTTCCTATTGCGACCCGCTTTATTGCAGGTGTGAGATTTTACAAAAGAAACGAAGCTCGGCAGCTGATAAGAAAGTGCAAATTGCGGAAGGCCTTGAAAATCGTGTTCTTGTAATGAATAAGGCTTGAGAAATGGGAAGGGACACAAACACATCAAATTCGTACGTATCAAGAAACACTTAGTGCAGGGATGTCGAAAACGTAGCAAAGAATATTAATCCTATCGCCAGACCCTTCTTACACATATGTGTCCCATGAGGAGAAACGCATCTTCAGGGCTAAAAAATATACTAAAATAAACTTTCGTAATTTTCAATTGTTATGGGTAAGGCCATAGTAGCATTGGATGGTCCCGATGAATGGGCAAAAGCGTCGATACTTCTAGGAGTCGCATTTCGCAACCGCTTTTGACGCAAACTATGTGGTGATGAGCGAACTGGTAGGACCGTTTTAAGTTCCAGAAGGTAATAAGATCACCAGTAAAACTAACCCCCGGATTTTAGAAGATCACTTGTTATCATGGTTAGATGGCCTGTCAGCAAATATCAGCTGATATATTTATGCACAATAACACCACATCACATTCATCAAAAGTCACAATTTCATTTCTGAATACACTGGCTATCGAAGGGGAACATCCCATGACTTGGCTTCCTGCTTCAGTCAACCTAAGTCCTATAGAGCAACTCTGGTTCATGTTGAAACTCAAGTTTTCAGGCAGACGTATCCAGTATACATCGGAGATCAAGTGGGAGAAGATCAAAAGAGTTACTGGATCCATAACTGCTGCTCAGATTAGTCGACTGACAGATTCCGCGGACAAAAGACTACCCGATAATGGAAATGACGTTGACAAATAATGTAGTCATGGAACCTTTTTTTTCTCATGAATTATGCTGATATTGTTTTCCTTCATATTTCCTCAAATACATAGCAGGCTGTTACAAGGAATATTTAGTGTTTTATTGATTTACTGATGACATTTGAAGCCTTTCTGATGAAACATGACCCACTATGAAATAAAGCATCGCACATTAACTGATATCATTTTTATACACTTCATCATTCACCTTGAATTTATAGGAATATTACTCTTAGTAGAGATCTTGTTTACATTGAAGCTCACTTCGAAATTGAATCTTGTAGTTAAGATATTTTGAATAATCGAACTTGCAAACAAGCGTGTGACAGTTAACGTGTGAGCATAACACAAGGTAATATACAGGAGAGAAATATTAGAGATATTGTGCTTTTATAATTTTGTCTACCGAACGAATCGAAGTGAAGAAGTTGAATTACCATTACGACTTACTCGCTACATTTTCAAAAAATACGATGCAAAAAACTATTTTGATAGACTGTAAGATAAGACATCCATCGTACGAATATTAAACATGGTATGTAAGCTGTGCTTCCTGGGACAGTTTTTTTCAAGGGGGAGGTAACTTGTTTCTTATTCCAGAATAATATTTTCTTACAGCTTTAGAAACTTTGAATTCATTTGGTAATTCTTAAACGAAACAGTGAGTGGCACTAAAATATTTACTTTAAATTCAATTTATTTCCCGTTTTTTTTAATTTTTAGTTCATGCCTTAACCCATTTACCTTGTCAAGGGTTTGAGATTTAGTCTTATATTATTTTCATGGTAAATTATTCGTGTAATTTCTCAAGTTTTGTTTGGCTCATCAGAGAACAGAGGGATCAAAACCCTTTTCAGTTCAACGTAAGTGTTATTATTACAAAACCATCATTATGGATAATCATTAGGACTCATTATACGGGTCATTATTCCTTGGTCGACCAGTGAAATCCTATCAAGTCCAGCGGATCCAACATTTATTTTCCAATTAATTTTCATTCAAATTATCACCACTGCTAACTACACTAAAACTTTCGTCTTGTTTGATAAGAATTAAATCTCATTTGAATCATACAACGCAAGCAACAGAAAACATAACTAAAACTCTCGGTGGACAGAAGGATAAGAATCATCATCAGCATCATTAAGTATCATCCTTGTCAAATTTTCTCATCGGCCACAACGACCTCCCGCGGCAGCGCCGGCCGGCATCGAGGCCAGGTACCCTCCGAAGGCGCGTGAATGTTGGTGTCGGGCAAGAGTTTGCGGGGCGATGACGAGTCATCGCTGTAACCAAAAATAATCACCCGCACTGGCACTGTAGCATCGACGTCCCCTGCACCTGCTCCATTTCCTTCACAGCTCAGAGCAATACTTTCGAGATATCATGGAGTTTCCGGGAAATCTTAATAAGTATCCTCAATTTTCCTGTTTTTGAATGGTATGAACTTTGTCCCGCTCTGTAAACTGTATACGTGAGCATAAATAACAAACGAAGAATGAATATGAATTTTGCAGTTTCATAGGAATAACGTTAAATTCATTTAGCAAGAATTAAAGTTTCCACTCAGCTGGTCATTCTCAACGTACAATTTAAAAAGCTTTACAAATTTAAAAACTTGAAATTAGAAAATTAAAAAGGACGAGAAATTGAGCTGAAATGAATTATGCAAAGTTATAGCATATCTTCAAAGAATGAAAATGTTGCCTGTCTTTATAGTCATGATTGAAAGCAATTTATCGGGTTTTATTTTCATGAAAATATTCCCAAACAACAATCCTAGCCCTCTCCATAATTGACAGAAATGTATAATTGAATGTGACCTCATTCGCAATTGCTTTTTCTTGGAAAGTAAATATGCAGTGGGGTTTTCCTTTACTCAAAAAGACGAACTATCGAAGTGCGTGATTCCATGAGGTACCCACAAACTTTACATCGTTCCTCGTCACATTAATTCGGCTCTACCATCAGAGCTCTGAAAGTTCGCATTCGCGATCTTGATCGAAAAAGTCATTGTACCACCACTCTTCTCACTGCATCACACAGTCCAACAATCCGCTCTCGTAAGGAAAGGTGTCATGGTACAGGCATGTAAATATGTATTAATGCATTGTCCCTTTTTTCAGTTTCATATCTTTCAAATAACATTATCTATAATAACCTAATAATTGCTGCAGTAGACCTCATCAAATAACAATAAGCTTATGCGTAACAGTTATCGTAATTCTTCTATTATTGTCTTTTAACTTAATTTTTTCAATAAGCACTTTTAATTTCTTTACGAATTATTAATTTGAAATGCAAAATGAAGAAGTGATCCTTTCGTGCGAACGCATTCTACTTCATATTGGTGAAATTTTTCCACGTAAATATCATTCCTCTAGTTTTATTCATTATCTGACTTCGTAATAGAGCGAACTTCGAACACGTCATCACGTGGTCACCTACTACGCCCCATACTGTCCACCGTTGTTCACAACAGAGGATTGTTCTAAAAGTTTCTTGAAAACCCGCGATCAAACGATATACTCCAACAAATTATTATACTTATTTGTCCGATAAATTTTCAAGTTCATCTAGCTTTTGTAACATTGAGTGTTCAATTTTAACACCCATATATTTCACAATCCTTTCAAATTTCTACTCTTCCAATATTTCCTCAAAAAATGCAAAACTTTCTTAATTTTTCTCAAAGCTGCCAAGTACTGAAATTTATGAAAAATTCGTAAATTCAAAATAATGTTTACGTTCAATTGCTACTGGTTTCGAATGCGGATTCTGATGGTGATTTTAAAACTATCGTCATGTCTATTGCGGAATCAAGCCCCTGTACTTTAGTACAATTTTGCAAGTATTCAGGAGGATGTCAAGATGTCAAAAATTTGATTCGGAAGTCGAAATTTTCCATTCCGGATTCATTTGTTGCGTTCATGGTGCCACAGTAGAGTAGAGTGCACGTCTCATCAGAGTTCATCTCATGGAAGTCACGATAATTGAAGTACATTTATAGCGAACGGAGAAGTACTGAAGAGACTTTGTAAAACGCCTTCTACGGGTGAATAAAACACGCAGAAACCTTTAAAAATTTTTTTAGTCGTACCGAAGAAATAGACAATAGAGCTCACATTAGCGGTGACGAAAGAGAGTTTCATGACTCAGGCAAATACTTCTAACATGTCAACGATAAGCCTTAGTACAAACTATCGAAACTTGAAGAAACTGTAAGCAAAAGAGTATGTTACAGATAATTTTGTTCAGTGCACGTTGAAAAAGCGAATACAACTAGTTAATAAACTAAAATATAGTCCAAGGAAGAATAAACGTAGAAATGAAGGCCAGAAAGATTGACCCAACTCAAGGAACCGAAGAACGAGATGGATATACCTCAAAATAAAATAAGGATCATATATATCACGAATGACTCCACCATGACGAAAAGCGTTTTTTTGTATTTTTATTTAACTCTATGTACGATAAAATTCAGAGATATTTTATTTTGAATACTAGACGTACTGTATAGAGTGTACTTTGACGTGCCTCTACTTGGTTGTGTCTGCAGCACTTAGGAAGCGTTCTGGTTAGATCGTCCAATGCAATCCTCAAGTACAGGTTAATATTCACAACCGAAGTTTCATCCTTACATGAATAGTCAATAATCAATATCGAGTCCAATACATTATTCGAAGCATCGTTTACATTGAAAATCGTTAGAAAATGTATTTTTCGAGGGACTGACTTTGTATTAACTGATTGAGAAAATCAAGTTTAACACAATCAATTCAGCAAGAGAAATTTGATCCTGAGCCACGTGTGCGCCCAGCCCAAGGCATAGAACATCGTTCAGCGATGCTCAATGCCACACACACGAAAATGTAACACATCTGGAAATTATTTATCCATTTCCAGACACTAGAAGACTTAGTTTCGCGAGAAAGAAGCACATTACTAACAATGAACACTAGACTCGTATTTCATTTAAGCTAAGATAAAATTCTCTATGAACACATAAGATTAACGCAGGAAGCCAGGTTACACTCTTCATTTTCCGATGCCGTAAGTGAACTTGTGAAGGCGAGCCCTCTGCTTGGAGCGAGACCTGAAGCTGTCATCTTCCACAGGATCCAAGGACGTCGCACGGACCGTGCGACTTATGCTGCGGATGTCGGCAGCAGCGTCATCCAGATGATGGCTTTTCATTTTGTTGACCATCTTCATAATATTATCGGTGAGTTCATCAGATTCCATGGCTCGCCTGGCATCTCTGACTTGTCTTGCACTAGCAAATGACGAAGAATCTTCCCCTTTGCCATAGCGTGACGGCCGAGGTGGCAGTCCGTAGTTCGTGTCTTCGCTGTACTTACGAGTCCGCACACTAGTACGCGAAAACTCTTCTCCAGAGCCGATGCTCGACCTGCGCGTCCTCAGGCTTAGGGGAGGCTTCGAGTCAAAGCTTGATGTTTCAGTTATGCTGCTCTTGCGCGTTGTTCTAGCGGTTTCTGGAAGCGTGTACGTGTATTGTTCTCTTTTGACGATGGGTTGTCCTCTAGGACCAATTTCTTCTCGGAATTTCACTTCACTAGCTTCGTACTCGCGAGCAGGTCCTGAAATCGGAGTTTTCAAGAAATCATTGACCGCCCTGTGCATTCTGTCGCGGGAAACTTGGTCTTTTATACGGTCAGGATCAGAGCTTCCCAAGCTGAATTTCTTGAACGATTGCCTTGATGGAAAGTCGTCCTCATCAAATAAACTGCTACGTCGGGGGTAACGAGACCCGTAGGACGGTGTTTCTGTCACCGGGTCTCTCGAGAGCGACGATGCTCGCGCGCTCCGTCCGGGCTCCCTAGGCAAGGACGATCCCCTGCCCCCGGTGCCGGTGAGGCGGCTGGCCAACGGCTGATTGTACACTGACTGGCTCTCATCGTAAGGGAGTCCTCGAACGCTGCCGTAAAAAGGATTTCCAGCAAAGCGTTCGGCGTAAGTTTGAGCTTCGGGTGGCTTGACGGGATAAGAAGCTGTCTTCGAAAGAGGCTTGCTGCCGATGTAGTCTGTCTGAGGGTTGTAGTAACTCTCCCCTACCTTGTAGTTGTAGTCATAGATGCGCGTTGGATGCTTCGGTTTGAACTTAGTTTCTGAAGGCAGTGGCAGCTGAGGTCGCACGACAGCTGCGGAAAAAGAATACTCCGCTGAAATTGCATTTAAAAAATATTAAAAAAATCGTCATAAAGATCAATTTTGGCTGGGTAGCTATGAAGTTGACATTGAATTACGCGGTTCCATCAATGAAAAAATGAAAATTCAATTTTTTCAAATTTTAGAAATTTTCACAAATGGGCTTCATTTGAAGAAATTGGAATCATTGGCCTACAGACAGTGTTGTTTTTTCATCATCTTCGAACGAACATTTTATTTCATCTCACTAATGAAGGTTTATTTGTAAGAAAGTTCTTGGCTTCACGTTAGGTATGAGAACAGGGGCAGATAATTTAACTTAATTGCTCCATTTTTATGAGTTTTCTGTCTGATACTTATTGCGCAGACAAATCTATCTCTCTAACAGGTAAAATTGGCGGGTGCAACGATTTGAATATAAGTAAAGACGTTACATTAGCTAGATTCCCATCAACTTTTGAGGATTAACCTACATACGTTCGTTAAGCATAAAATGCTGTAGAATAACACAAATAAAAAAGCTGATGTTTCTGGAGCTTTTGAATAATGAAAATATTTGTTTTTTAACCAATTTTGATAGTCTATTCAAAGGCCTGCGATCTTACTTAAGTTTCAACATTTTTCTTATTCAACCCAACTTAGAAGTTTTAATTTGTAGGCTGAATACAATCGAAAGCATTCATAGTTAGTATGGAGAAACTCTAGCAACATTTACTCAGGTTAAACCGAAGGCGCACAAAAGCATCTGGGATTTGGCAAGGGCACAAATATTAGTGGGAACGGAGAAGTCTGCTGCGCAGGTGCTGCAGAACCTTGTCTAAAATAGACATAAGGCAAGCAACACAATGAGGCAGGATTGGACTTAGTGCATGTTGACAATTTAGAGACAACACATTCCTTTGAAACCGTTTTTACAATAGGCAGAATACAGGAAATTGTGAGGTATTACCACAACCACAGCAGATAAAAAGGAAAAAAAATGATTTTACAATAGCTAAGTTCTCTGATACACATAGGGCTGAGGATATACATTAATTTTTGTTTAGAAATGGGAAAATAAAAGACATTTTTAGTTGTTGCTATGACAGCAAAGTCTTCGAAAATATTCTAAATAATATCAGGATTTATCTACTTCGTTTACTTCAGGGCTTTGAAAATTGAAAACGGGGATCTTAAAACCAGAATTTGGCGTGGTGGCTTACTGTGAGGTGTTCACTGTCGGTCGGAACAAGAATAAAAAGCTGAAATTAATAACGGGGGAGACGCAATTTGGGCATGAGGGCCGCCGAGCGACCCTGCAGCCTCGTCTGCATGGAGTCATCCAAAACGCGGAGGGTTTTTCGCGAGGAGCTGGAGCTGCTCTGCTGGATGACGGAAGTGGAAGAGGTAACGGATGAGCTAGAGGAAGAAAGGCTCTGGATACGGGCTGAAGAAGTGGACGAGTTGAATTGTTGGTTGAAGCTGCGTGCCGCCCGCTTCTCTTTCTGGAAGCCCTTAGTGACCAGCTTGGGCTGGGAGTAGACACGCGGGGACTTGGGGTTCTCCCAGTGAAGACCGACTTTGCAGACAGACACGGAAGCAGCCATTGCTGTGATAAGAATTCTTGTCACTTTACAATGGGTCGGCTAAGCGGCTGATACATTTGCCTTATCGATACTTAAGAAATAACATAAATTATATAGTTGGGCAACTTGCCCAAAAACGAACGAATAAAAAGTTTCACACACACAAGAGTAGTAAAAGTTTATGCAAAAACACTCAATTTAGCTTGACAATTGGCGAATGTCTATAAGTGTATGATAATTCGTAAATTAGCATTTAAAAGATACATAACGTCAATGCGTTTCTTTCCTCTTTTTTTATGAATCAATTAATCAATATCCATTTTTTTAATGCGTTCCAAAATTTCAGATGAAGAGGGGAACTTTTTCTTCACGTCAGACAAAAGTGCATCATCATCGAAGTTCATATCGATACCATCGAGCGAGGGCTTTTCAACACGGCGGCCCCTGCGAGAAGTAGAAGTACTCTCATAGGAGTCCTTGTATCCATTAGAGTCGCCTCCAGTGGCGTAGCTGGACTTGGAGGAATAACTAGACGCTTGATCTCCGACACTACTGGCGTTTCTGGAAGAACGAGACGTGTAACTCGATTGCTCCTCCTGATTTGACGCGTTTCTACTGGCTCTTGGCTTGTAGCCCGAAGACGTGTCGTCAGTTCCATTTCGAAGGTTTGAAGATCTTTCTGTTTTAGAGTAGGAGGACGAAGAAATGCTTTCCTGGGTCCCTCGCGTAGGAGATCCTCGTGAACGGCTGTCAGATCTAGCACCTCCTCCAGATTTTGTCCATCGACTGCTTTCGCGACCTCTGGATTCGCTCTCAGAAGTTGAAGTCGTCAATGTTGACGAGTTCCCGTAAGAGGAAGAGCTTCCATTTACCTCAGAAGGCAATCCTAAATCTTCTCTCAGTTTCCGAAGCCTCTCCAAGCGAGTCTCAATGCTGGCCATTTCAGAGTTTGAATCTGGGGCATTAAGAGTGCTGTTGAAAGTGACGTGTCTTGAAGCACTTGTGGAAGATCTGCCCTCTCCCGGTCTGTAGGTATCAGCAGACCCACCTTCCATAGAACTCTCAAGTCTTGAGCGAAGGAAGGAATGTTCATTTGACCCATCGTTTGAAGTCTGTCGATTTGGAATAAGACGATGGGCTCTTGGAGAGTCATCTTCTCCATACACTAACGATGATGCCCGGCGTTGCTCAAATCTTCTTGTAAGTTCTTCTGCATCCCCACGACGATCTCTATCTAAGTCACGAGCTTGGCGATCATTCTTTGCACTAATGTATTCACTGTAAGACTTTTGGTAGAAATTTTCTAAGTCTCGTGCATTGCAGTCGTATATCTTTGGCTTCGGCCTTTTCCAATTGCTCTTGGGGTTGGGTCTCCTAAAATAAGACATGTCGAAGGGCTTGCCAACACAGTGTTGTGTACAAGTATCAACGCCGGCCGGTAAATAAGCACTTGAAACAAATGCACATCGAGATGTTACGAGCAGCAGCGCTCGTAGCGGACTGAAGCTGAACTCGAGCTGCCGGTTGCCCCTGCCTGCCCCGTTTACTCCGCCCACCCTAGAGGCGACCTCAATGACGCTGACCTCCTTCGCCCAGCTGTTCACGTACCACGCATTACTGCTCCCAATTGCTAAACTTAGTCATTGCCCACTTTTACTTGCTTCTACAGCTTCATCCGTATTGTTTTACGTTTATAACGCCCACACAAGCTCTTAGTCTGTGTTGTGCTGCTCTTTCAACGCCCACACAATTTCTCATCTGTGTTTTTTGCTTTTATAACGACCACACCTGTCTTGTTCTGCTCTTATTACGCCCCACATATGCTCACGTACATATGAGGTGTCTGTATTTCGCGATCTAATTTCATTGACAATAGAAACTCCCGCTCATCGGACGACAGGTGTTCAGCTACGCAAAAAATTGTTCTTCAGACAAACCGAAGGTTCTAAAAAACTCCACAGAAAGATAAAACTTATGTGAATTTACTAGAAAACGCTTCAAGGCAAGTAATCTGTAGGAGTTTACTTTGACTAGAAAATAGAGTCTCAAGAGACCTGCAACTGATTTACCAAGCGTGTGGGAGCCCTGAGAGGCTCCCACCACCAATTAAAAAGGACCATTAGTTCACTTAGACACTGGATGGGGAAATTGAAAAATGAAATTAAGGTTGGCTGTAATTTAACACAAATTTGATTGCAACGTATACTCAGGTTTTCTCAATCAGGTTTTAAGAATTTTGTCCATATCGTTTCGATCACAGCGTTAGTCTTTTCGTAAATTCACGAACAATTCTCCTTAAAGACGTTTTGATTTGCATTTTGCATTAGAGGTGAAGCTTATTCCAGAGAATACTGATTTACTTAGAGCTTGAGCAGAAAACTTTTTGAAAGCTGATTTTTGAACTATAATTTTCATATGTTCATAAGCAAGACGTGCGAACGTTACAAAGTCATGCATTATAGTTTCAGAATTGCTGAGTTTTTCAGAACAAATTGCTTTCTCAACATTCAACGTAATCTTTCTACAACACCGTATTTTATCCCCACAAGAAATGTCAAGCTTTTATATTTGATGAAAAACCTATCTCTTGCAGCCAATGAGCAGTTTACCAAATTTACTCATCACAAACAAGATCAACTTTTAAACTTTCGAGTTTTCTTGTACTCGCTTGCTAAAGACGTAAACTCATATGAGCGTCAAACCGGGCTCTGTGAGGACTTTTCGCTTCCACTTCTTCGCTTGCATACAAGGGCACGTTATTCTTATCTGCGCTTTTGTGTCATGTGAGAATGCACTTGATGTTATTCTTGTTTGCAGGTCGGACCTCGTATTGGACACGTCTCAAGAATTTAAATTTAGCAGACGTCGCGGCTGCACGNCCCCCCTGCGGGCCGCAGGAATAAGATCACGTCATTGGTTGCCTCTGCACAACGTTGCCCCGAGCTGCGTTCTTCCGTTAATCGAGCTTTCAGGTTTTCTCTACACCCACATAATTAGAGGTAGAGTAGGCTCATTTTCGCCTAGAAAATACACGCTCAACGTTGCTGGTTGTGAAGATTCAGGAAAAATGGTCAAAAAATACGAGTATAAATGACTTAAATGGATTCTAAATCAATCAAACTTCATGAAAAACTGTAAGGTTTAAATTCAAGTTGCTCAAATTGACGACGATTTTTCGGTACATAATTTACTCGCAGACAAAAGGGAAGATTACTTGTAAATCTTTCCTTTCGATGAACACAAGTTTTATAAAACAGATGCTGAGTAGGATTGGGATTCTGACGGTCCTATGTCACATTCAAAAATGAATTTTTATGAAACGTAATGGCTCCTGCATGAGAGCCAAACTCGGTTTGTCTAATACGTCACACCCCGCAAAATGAGAACTAATAAAACTGCGATTGCTCACTCTGAGAAATAAATGGCAACGCTCTGTTGGTTCACTACCATGTGCCTCTCTGTAAGCCGTTAGCCCTAAAATTTCGAATGCTTTTCGACTCTGAAATATCAAAAAGGGACGTAAAGACTTGCTGGTACAGTTTATTTATGCCTTGCATATGTGAACTATATACCCAAGCCTCTTGTACGTGAGTGCATGGAAATATAATTGAAGCAATCTATATCTTTTGTAAAATCTTCAATGGGATTAAACGGAAACTCAATAATATTCCAAGCCCCATGGAAAAAACTGATATTATTTGCAAGCATCAGCGCTGGCGGAAAGGAAATGCTCCATTATCTTTTAAGAATTAGAACTGTAAAGCTCATTTTATATAATTCCTTTTGGTCTAAGGTTTGAAAATTTATTTTCTTCACGTTTAGGCGGTACTCGGAATTGAATTGTCTCGCTGTTAAATCAATGCAGTTTTTTGCTCCATCAATTTATTAAAAAATATCGTTAAATATTTTCGATACGCCATGCTAAGATTGAATATTTTTTGATCAACCCAAATTGAACGGAGATGAAATAAAGAATTCCAATATTTTAAACCGATATTTGATACTTTTTCATAACTTAGAATTTTGACTTAGTTATTCATAGTTATTTACATAATTGACAAAACTGGCTTATCTAATTTGAACAAGTAAGGAAGGAGCAGAAATATTCCCACAAGAGCGTTCAATTGTAATTAACGGAGATCGAATTTAAAAGTAAGGAACCCAGGAGAGAAATGGAGACAGTTTCCCGAACTCTCTCTTACAAAAACAAGAACTATTCTTTAATACGGAGGCATCTGGTGGTGGTCCTTGGGAAATGCTAAGTTATTGAAACTGACGAGTTTCTTTGGACGTAATGTTCATCATGATGGAAAACAAACGATCATATAAACCTCGGTCCTGTTACAGAAATATAGAGTAATTAGCTGTGCTTGATGCAAGGCCTTTTTCAAAAATACTTTCAAAAGAGTCTGTAGTTTGTTCTCGTAGAAATAGTGTATTATTAGTATTTAATAAGTTTTTCTGCATCGTTACCCATATTGGGAAAATTACTTGTTATTTAATTTCAAGTTGATTTGTGAAACAATAACTATGAATATTCAAGTGAATTGTAAAGTACCGAAAATGGGGTAATACTTTCAGTATTTGTTATTTTATACAAAACGGATAACAGTTTTGACTGTTCATATAAATGCCTACAGTTTCAAATTATTCATATGATTTTGATTGTGCTTCTTTTAAGGAAATAGACATGGTGATAAAGGGAAATTTCATGTAGCGAACTAAGATTATTTTACATTTATAATGCACTTTATAATAGTAGGCTTTGAACTTTGACCACAAATTCATCAGTTCAGGGATTAATAAAATTTCGGTTACGATTTGTTAACAAATATGTTAAAAATCTACGGTATTTGCACCTAAGATTTAAGTAACTCGAAGCATGGAAGAAAATTTTCTTCCTAGCTTTGAAGAAACTGTGATGCGCGAGCCGCCTTGTAAGAGGGGTGGCTTGCGTAGAGTTGTTTTAAATGAAATAAAAAAACTTTTAGTAAGAATAAATAACAACTCCAGTTCGCGAATGCTTCACATTCTTGTTTTATGGGAATTATTTGAATGGGCTTGATTTTCGTCCTGGATTACTTCAAGGCGAAGTTAAGGGTATTCCGGTATTACTTTTAAACGAAGTTAAGGGTATTTTTTCATGTGATAAATTTCTAAAAAGGAAAAGCACCTATTTCTTAAAACCTGTAAAAATTTTACATCCTAATGTATATATAGATATAGGGCATTATCTAGCTGTAATTATGGAATAAAGGAAAAGTTAAGAAACGAACGAATGAGTAAAACTGTTCGATTCCAGTAGTGTGTCGCATGTATTTATTTAAAAAAAATGTGTCTTGATGAATGGGCATTGCGTAAAAAGGAAAACTGGGCTCAGATCTGGAAGCATTTTCGTTTCGATCAAATATCTTACAGTAAGTTGATCAGACCCCAATCTGGAAAAATGTCGATGATAAAATTTCCGCAAATTTCATGCTAAAGTGTTGTTAAATGTATATTTTTTGTGTACAATTAATTTAAGTCTTCAAATGTATGAGATGAAAGTGTAATTTCTTAGGGCAGGCTGTAATTAGTGGATAATTCAGGTATAAGTTTACTATTTGCTAAGTATTTTACCGTTTGCAACACAAAATTTAATTTTCCTCGCATCTAATCGTATCCTTTGAAAAACTTTTACTCAGAAATTAAGACATTAACTCATGTAAAAAATGTTGATTGAGAAATATATTTGACAGCTATACATTAAACACACTAGTTAATAACGAAATTTAGTTTAAAAGAAGGGAATGAGCTTCCTGATTACGACGAGTGCTCGCAGCCAACACTGAGCCTGCTCTGAGCTACTCGTGCAGGGAGGTGTGAGACCTTCCCTGATAAGTGTTATTTATTAATTGTCATCTATACATTCTCTTATTTCGCAAACAATCTAAACTATAATTATAATTCTAAAGAAATTCCGCTTTAACATGCACTATTTTGAATTGAGCAATGTCAATTTGAAAAATCATTATTCATGCTGCAAAAATCTCTATAATTCAATAGTTATTCAGTACTAATAATTTCGTAATTCAGTTGACAAAATTTGCTTTAAAGGGGGAGGTAAGAGTTGTTAAACTAAGTGACTAATCAATGAATAATTAGCAATAGTTTACAAGTTTGTAAGTATAAGTCCGTGCAGGAGTTGCCAGAAAGTGTTATCACGGTTTAATCTTCCATCAGCGTTGGCCGAACGTCGTAAAGTTTACTTCCAATGTTTGAAGCGCACATTAACGCATTTATGTGCTGCCCAATTTAACGATATTCATGACGGTATTGAATGGTATGTGTAATAAATATTATAAACTATTATGACGATATTTTTTCCGATATTAAATTGTACAGGTAATGAATCTTACAAAATATTTGTGACAGTATTCACGATTATATTAAACTGTACGCGTAATGAATGTTGCCAAATCAATCATAGTGTAACACGATTTTTTGCAACTTCATCTATGCTTAACAACATTCATCGCAACAGGTGAATTGCATGGTGAGTTGTATGTGTATTAACTCATATTAGCAAATTAGAAGAGAAAAATGGAGAATATATTATTCGATGAACTATCTGCAATAATACGAAGTACCCATGCAAAAGCAAAGCCAGCACAATACGGTGCAAATTAACTTCATATGTAATGGATGCAAGGCAAATTTATTGACCTTATAACGAACGGAAATATTCCTGCTCAGCGTGCTACGTTTGTCTAAATTCTCACAAAGTCTCACGTCGCGGTTTGCAAGTAACGCAGATTCAGGAAATCGCAGCTATCATTTGGCAGACTGCTGCATACACATGAGCAATAAGATTGGTAACCTAAACTTCTGACTCAGAAGAGTTGTTACACAAAAGAGTTGAATATTGCGAGCATTTTTGTTAAAGTAAAATTTGAGTTGACGTTATATTTCATGTTTAACTCATTACTTTTTGTTATTTGAAGATGCATCGGTTGTAAGTTAGATCCTCATTTCTTGTCATGACTTTCCCTGTCTATAACAGTTTAGGGTACAATGTTTTCATTCTTCCGTCGTAAGGTGCAGGGCTTTTCACTTCCATACTAGTAGACGGTCGTCGACAATCCTCTGTCGGTAGGACACAGGCACCTCGGTTTTAGAGAGCATCGGTATCTGGTCATATCGCTTGGGGAATCTTCTATCCAAAATTACGCCATTTCTGCAGTTCACTTCAGTTTTCTGTCGAGTTCAAATTATTCATAAGCACAGCACTTCCTGTGCTTCAGATTTTCCAAAGTCTCTTCGTTTTCGCAGCGGCAACACTACCCACTCCCTCACAGTAGAGCTTGCCCTCTTCTCGTCTACTTGGCTAGCACGTATTTATAGAACAGCCGCCAATTGTCAAGCTGATCCGTTGGCCTCACTCCGTAATGCCGTAAAAGCTCGCCAAGTTTGGCGAGGAATTTAGTTCTCTAAGTAAAAACAAGGATCTTGAAGTGAAAGTCTCTGTCAGACACCTACGGGTAGTTTAATTTTGTAATTACTGTCAGAGTTGTTTTTAATGAACCCTCGTTAAAGGGTATAGGGAAGAAATTCCGCTGAGTTAAAAGCGGATCAAATCAGAGGTAAAAATTTACCGACAGCAACATAATTACTAACAACTGAAAAAGGCATCCCTGTGCTCTTCAAAATCAACCTAATGGAATTCTCTTGCTCAAGTCAGTGGAATCTAAGAATGCAAAATCTTAATCCTTATAAACTTTTAATAATACTGATTTGCACATCAATGAAAAAGTAGACACATTTCAGTCAATATCATAGTAACTGGTATAATGATAAAATATCGTTTTCTCAGTAAATTAAGCTAAATGTCATAAATGGTGTAAAAAACAGACCCGTACCCGAAGTCAATTACAAAATGGCGTAAATCATATACAAGGTCCAAAAGTTAAGTGGAAATTTTTAAACAAAATAATGAGACGTCCATCACAATTGTACAGAGCAGCTCAGACACCTTTTCTGGCAGGCGTCACAGATCTGACATGATGATGTCCCACGTCTGGATGGTCAACACATTAAAGTTAACACTTCATTTCCAATCCTTCATCACAGTCCAACACTCCATCAGATATTGATTCATCTATTACATTGTAATTCACAGATCATGAATTTTGGCACGATAAACTTGCGAAAAACCATCGTATGACGAATATTTCAACAAAATCTCGAGGGAAAATTTGGTTGAAATACTTAACAAATACGTGAAATTTATGTTTTTGTTTAATTTCAGAGAGACATAGCTTTAGTTCAGCTTAGATCGAAAATAATCGTATAGAGTATTCAATCCCTTTAGGTGAGTATTTATTACGAAATTCTTCATAAAAAACGATCAACTATAAAATAAATATAAATACAATTTTTAGGATTGCTGCCTCTCATCGCAATTTTAATATGACTCAACTTTATTTGATCATTTAGAATTGCTATTATCTGAATAAATCCTTTGGAGTAATAATTATTTTTTATTTATTTTTTTAATAGCATCTGAATAAAACCTAATAATTATGTTTCACCCGTAGAAAAAGTTGAAAGATAAAATTATTTCTTGAAAATTGACTAAGTCCCACGGTTCGCTTGAAGTGACCGCGTCTATCACCACACACACACACACACAGCACAGTTCGAGATCCCAGGTGATGGTTACGTCACTTCATCTGCACATGATATGAGCCTAGCGTGTCAAGGTGAACTGTTTTGTGTTGTAATGAAATTCTTGCCTGTGTTGAGAGAAGGTCTTTAGAAGAGACGGAGCACCGAAGGATCGTCCTGGTCTCGAGAGAGCTGGTGTACCTCTAACGAGGCTTGGCCTAGAAGAAGCCGGAGCTTAAAACTGTAATGTGAGTCACTTGGCTGGTGTAAGTGTATTTGTGCCATGTCCGTGTGTACGTGTGAGCGTAATGCCAGCATTACACAGTCAGCAGCAGCCGCAGCTCCGTTACAGGCGCGACACCTGCTCTTAGAACGCTGCATCTTACAGCTGCTCACGGTGCAGTTACAACACTCGAGGTTGTGCCCAAATTCTGACTTCTATTTTCATAATTCCTGTAATAACTCTGAGAATCATAGGCTCGTGGTCCCAGGAAGTATTTTGATTGATGAAATATTGGATTTAGCATCTTGAAGAACTAAATTGCGGGGTAAATCTTCTGATCAGATGATAATTTCCTCAGAGATTAAAACGCAGATGCGTTGAATATCCATATACGGCGCCCGCCACACGCATATTTAACCAGCTGTGCTATACTCTGATGTGTTATTGCCATAAGGCCGCCACTCTGCCGACCTCAAACATTATATTTAGCCCGAAGAGCGGGCTACAACTTTTTACACAGAATAAAGAGCTCACATGGATTTCGCCGATAATTACTTTCACTGCTACGAGGTGAAACAACTGTTAGTATTAAGTTCAAATTCCCTAAAATGGGCGTTTTAAGTATCTGCTGAGGTAAGACCAAATAATTAAATTTGATCTGAAGTATTTTTGTTAAAATATGAAAATTTCACTAAAATTTAAATGTTGAAGTTTTACATGCATGTAGAGTAGATTTTTAAAGGGATTTAGCATCATGGGGAAGAATAGAATACAAATCATATTATTTTTCTCCGTTTCGTCCCCAGTAGGAAAAAACGCAACTTAAATATCTTTTCAGAATTGTAACGTCAGTTACAAACGTTTCAGACAGTTTTTGTTTAGATCATCATAGAAAGTAAAGGTCTATTCAAACCCTGTAAGAAAAGTACTAACTATAAATACTGTTTTCATTTCTTTTTCCAAACCTAATTCTTTATAGAGAAAGATCTTCTCCTGGTATTAACTGCTTAAACATAATTTCAAGAGTTTTCATACAATAAGTATTTGAACCATGCACAAATGCGTAAAATAGATGCAGAATATTTGAAAATTGAAAATTATTTGAAACTGAAGATTTTAGACAATTAGTCAGATATTATTACCATTTCCTTAGGATCTACGGTCAAAATTTACCATTATTGTTCTGCGAAGCTGTTTTGGAGCATTTGCATTTGTTTCAACAAAAATGACGGAGTCAGATTTTACACCGAAATTTTTGAATTTGGTGTTTTTCGTACAATAATTTTACTGGCTTGATTAAAACTTGTGTTTAAAATTTAACAGGTCAAGCAATATCGATTCACTGAAAGACGAATGCGTTTTCACCTGCCAATTAATAACTACCTTTTTCAATTATCTCTCAGCGTGCTGTCTAACTTCTTGTTAGGAGATGTATAGATTCAATCACTCATGTATCTCATCGAAGACTCTTCGAAGACTCGTATGAATTCAATCACTCATGCATTTCATCGAAGACTCATCGAAGACTCGCATGGATCCAATTACTCATGGATCTCATCGAAAACTCGTATGGATTCGAAGACTCACACATCCAGCACTAGTTGTATTTTACACCTTGCGTCATTAGTATCATGCAATAGACAATATATGTAATGCTGAAAGAATTAACCAAGCAATACTTGCATGCGACATGTGTTCATTCCATAGAACCTCCTCGTAAATGTCAGTAAATTTAAAATCACTTGGGACAAGAATAAGTGTAAGATGCAACAATATTTCAAACTCTTAATTTAGTCAGGATAGACTTAAAATTCATTTTCTTTCAGAAAAACGATATCTTAATGCAAAAACATCGTGCTACATTTCCGGCTACTCTGATCATTAAATTGTCCAAAGTGTAAAGAACAACGCATGGTATTACATTGGGTAGCAGGTAAGACAGTCGGAGTATCCTTGCCAAGACTATTAGGACTAGCAGGAAAGTTTGGATTGAGCCACGCAGTACATATTGCCTGCCAATTCTATTATTTATCGAAATGCATATTTTACAGTTCACAAATAAATACTTAATCTACCGATAAAAACTTAATCGGTGATTTATTCTTAAACAGAGTTGTTGCAGTGAATTCGTTGCCGAAAAAAGATACAAATCTGCGTTATGGCCAGTACCGTTCTCAAGTCAGCATTCTTGGCTTTGCGACGAAAAAGTTCGCTTTCATTTGCATTCATGATAAATATCAGGCACTGTAGAAGAAACTAACTGAAGGTGTCTAATTTTATCCGAAGGTAATTTTATCTAATTAAACAAGAGTTGCGACTTGAAAAAGAGGGAATGACTTCGTTTTGAACTGAGAGCGGCGAGGCCAGTCAATGGAGCAGGAGAAGCTATCTAGAGAAAAGTATTGTTAAAAATGTGGACATTGAAGACTGCTAAAACATTTTGTAAAATTTCCTTCGTCCGAAAGTGAAGAAGTTGTGCAAGTTTAGAAGCAAATTTCCTCTATCAGCAGGACGGGATATCGTCATTCAGGCCTAGCGTTGCTCCTGACGGCCTCGTATTGCACGGCTGTGCTGCAGGTCTCAACTGAGTAAATTCTAATCATTTTCTTCTGGCAAAGTTTTCTTATTGCTGCGTCAGCTTTGCATCAACTGCATTGCCTACTCGATCAGTTCGACCAAGAGACCTAAAACGATAAACAAGAGAAGCTTCATGAGCTGTTTTATGCAAATGAAAATTCTGAAGCTCTTGAACACATTAACTCAGACATGATTTGTGAACGAGTTAATGGAGTAAAAACATCCCTTAGCACATTGAGTTTCATAAATAACCTATTTCCTTTTAGTCGGTCATCAATAAGAGGCAGAATGATAGTTAATATTCGACTGGAAATAAAATAGGCTACTGTATTTTATGGCAAAATTTGTTGTTTTAATTCGCACTTATACAAACAGCATTTTGCAACAAAATATGAATTTTTACCCTAACGAGAGGTGAAAGACCTAGACTAAGCCTCGCGCTCAATCAGTCAGGAAGCTCTTTCTGCGTCAGCGCACGCAATTTGTTGCGACAATAATTCAGGGATCGTCTGAAACTTTCAGATGAGAATCACAGCTCTGCGTTCGCTGAGGCAGGGCTAGAAACTTCACGATGATTCTCAGCGCCATAAGTGGTTCTGTGGTCGAGGAAATCAGACGATCCCGTCGGGCTCACCGCAACTCAGTGACTGCTTGGGATGCGTGGGTCAAAAAATTTCTTTGATATGATTTGCGGCTATTTTTATTCAAAAAGTAAATTGACATGAAGCACATTGGAAAAAATTTACATGGAATCAATCGGAGCCGTGAAGCAAAATTGAATGAAAGTTGTATTTTCGTTATGGAAGGTACGTAAAAAATGAAGCACCCATAACCAAGGTAGAAATGGTTCGATATCACTTTGCATGAGCCCGGTAACAAAGAACACCTGTGCTACGTCTCCACGGTGACATATCTGTTTGTAATGCAGCAGGAATTAATCAAAGACGCTGCAAGGACAGTGCAATGTGCCCTTGGCAGGCGCAGCAACCTTCCGCTGCATAAATTGGCAGAAGCCTCACAGAGGAAGAAAAAGCCGAAGCACGAGAGGCCTTGAGCTGCAGTTGTTAGTTGTTCTTGAGCTAAGCGAACACACAAGGATGGGATAACTAGGCTCTGGGTCGCCTTCCGGTGGGACAACTGGAAACGAGCGATCAATACATAAACGAGCTCTCAGTGGCACCTCAGTCTGCGATTTGAAGAATGGCTACGATTGCAAGAAATTGGTGGGGATGTGGTAATTCAGTTATAAGATCAATGCTGGGTGCTTATAGACCAAGGTTGCATAGTAACATTTATGTTATTCTGATATTAAGTCCATTTTACATATCATTCTCATGTTTTGCTACGAGTATGATGCAAGCATATGCCTTCCCATATCCCAAGCCTTAACTATATATTTTCTTCAACCGTGTTGAGTAACTTAATTCGATGCTATTGACTCATTTTTAATTCTTTGGTGATTCTTTGGACTCTTTGATCACAGGGATTCATTCTCAGCGAGGGACACTTCTGGCAAGACTGAGAAGCTGCTGTGCTTTCACAGATTTTATCCGAGGAGGGAAAGCGGTGCGTGAAATGCTAAACGGAAACTGAAGTAAATTTTGTTCTAGTTGTTGGCTCCACACAACTTTGTATTTACTCAGACTTGGCTGTTGGCTCTGTGCTGGAGATTTCATTTTAAATTTGAATATTGATTAATATTTCATAAGTTTTTAATGTATTTGTAAACCCTACTATTGAAGATCATAGAGTTCGGAACTTACTACTTACTGATGGCGTTAGCACGAATTCATGATTGCGCACTCGTTTTGCCTAATTTAACCATCTCATTTGACTATTTAATTTCAGCATTACACACAAAGGCAGAAAAATTCTTTGCAGCTGATTTACCCTACGTAAATATATACCAGCATGATGGCGTGTGAGTAGGCAAATTTCAGGAAGAAATAATAGCAAAACAACGTACACTTCACATAAATCAGGTTCACATGAAATGAAAGAAGAGGCTTTGCAGCTTCCACTCATTGTGAGGCATGAAATATAATATCTGTCAGACGACCCCCATTATGGGTCGAACAAAAATATGTTCTTCAGTTACATAGTTCCTTATTTCATTTGATGTTAGTGGAACTCCTGGATTATCTGAATTCTATGTAAATGATAAATGCAATTTCACATCGCTATGCAGTGTGGGTCGGTGCTATTCTCGCTGAAGAGAACGTTTCTAAGTCGAAGTTTCACGCTGCTAAGCACCGTTCGTAACAACTCACCTTAGTATTTCGTCAGCTTACAGCTGCGTAGCCCGTATACAGTTGTCATGGTTCCTTCAGATGTCAACACTATTACATACTTCTGAACACTTTTACAAAGTAAATATTTCTTCCATCAAAAGTGTTCTGAAATGCATCTTCGCTCCGAAAGTTCAATTCCCTCTCACTCTCATCTCAATACGGCTGCTTGGAGTAATTTCCAAAATTTAAAGTATTGTATATGAGGATTGTAAATAAATGTGTAAGTATGTAGATCGAACAAAGGATTACTCACATATGTTTACAAAATAATATTCAAGAAGAACAATTTTCTGGTTACCTTCTACCTTGAACGATTGAAGTAGTTGCTGCGCAATCCTATTAACTCCCTCTAACTAATGTATATATTGTATATTTTATAAACCCATAGAATTCAGCGAAAATAAATTAATTCTTTGCTTATACCACAATGCAATATAAATCTATACGGCCGTGTGCTCAGACCAAAGATATGTTCTAAGTGCTTACGAACTCACAGCTGGAATATAATAAAAATGATTAAACTTTTGAACATACTAAGAACTTGTCTTCAGTCACGCATCCATCGAGTCATTTGACATGCGTGGCTGGAGGATGCAAGTTGACAGGCTTGGCGTATCACTCTGCAGTCAACGCCAGTTCAGGTTGCACGCCATCAGCATCATTTATTTTTATTCAGTTCACGGACACAAGTGGCGGGTAAACGATTCTTTCCGACATTGCAAACATTACATGAGGTAGATAAACATAAAGCTTTAATATTGTTTTCGCTGATATGGCTCATGTTACATTCACTGTGTAACGCTGGATTTTGGAAAAGCCTCATATAATCTTGGATGTTTTTAAATATTTATGAGAAAACATACCGAAGAGTTATATCTATGAAATTAAAGTAACTCGAGTGTGATCTCCTTCTGCACTTCCTTGATGTGGTAGAGCTTCGTGCTAAGAGCGGACTTATCGTATGATTCAGACATCAAGATAAAATAAAGAAGGGGGGCCTAGAACGGGATTTTGAGGACCCTTGATGTTATATTTGTTTAGTCACAAATTACTTACGAATCATCACTGATTGCACTCATGAATCATCGATTACTCATGAATTGTCGCTGGTAACACTCAACGAGTGAGTCGGTTTCACATCTCTTAGGGTTGAAGTAATAGTGATAAAGATAAACAAGTGCAGCTATCTATGGATAGCTGGATATGGAAGGAAACGTATGGAAGGAAAACAATTCCATTTTTATACCAATATTCACAATATAGCTGTTTTTAATGAAACACAGTAATAACAAACTTCAAGACAGGTTACAATGACGAAATGTGGTGATCAGCCTTTTATTAATTATTTTACGTAATTATACAGCGAACTAATGACGGTAGAACTAACGAGGAATTGAAGGAAATTTTTTTATCTAAAAACTCATAATTTTTTAATGTTATGGTTGATTATTCTCACTTCAGAGCCTTTTTTTTTGTATAGGGAATTTATAAAATTCTGAAAGGACGTTTTGCCAAGACTTTTACATATTTCCAAGCATATTTCGCTCACTATTACATTAATGACGCACAAAAACACTTTGCAAACAAATGTGCTACCAGCTTTTTCTCCCTGACAAAATGTCGAAGAATATAGCACTATAGCTTCCAGCTTGCAATAGGTAGGTGACCCGATTTATTTGGTGAACGAATAGACGAAGTTAAAATAAACCTTGTGTTACGCTGGGAAACATTTGCGAAGGTAAAGGTTCACTACTTTCTTTAATATGAAAACTTAAGAGCTCTTATGGAGCAGAAACTTGTCTTCTTCCTCCTCTGGTTCCTGACTTAAAGGTAGAAGAATTTGTTTGTAAAGCTAAGCATTCTTTTCTTTACTTTCTACTTCTCTGAATGAAATCCAATCAGTGGTGTCCCTGCAAATGCACGACAGGGGAGTTTAAAGACGATCACAGCGAAAAGAGTTAATGCTCAAATATTTTCTATTAAACAAAAAATAACGATCATCTGTCGTTATTGGACGATTAGTTTCAATTTTTTGAGAAAAAAATTGTTAAACATTTACTTTCAAAAAATATTGGCACCAACAAAGGTTTTATTCTATCGAGATGATCATTTAAAAAATAGAAAGACTGGAAAGACATTGGTTCGAGCTGTAGAAAAAATACAGTATGCAGTAGCAGTGCACAGAAAGAACAAATTTAAATTTCAAGCACGTACTACCACTGTACTACTACTCGCTGGTTCAAAACCCGACGCGTTCGATAAAAAACCTGCACACGCTCAGCGAGAGCTAACCGCAAAATTCACACTTGTATTTTGAATCGTGCTCGTCATTTCCGGTAAATAACTCGTCGCAAAAAGCTATTTTGGCTATTGTTCAATCTTTGAGAATATTTCTTGGGATTATGAAGCAGTATGTGGTGTAGTGAGGGTTAAATAAGCGATATGCCCACTAATTAACGTGCGAAATTAACAGTAGGTAACAGAAAGTGTTTCTTGACATGAATTTTCACCAGAAGACAAGTCGTGAAGGACACGAGAAATTTTCCAACACAGAGAAATTATGAAATAAGCTCACAAATTAGCAAAATTCAGTAAATCTATAACTACAAACAGCAGCGCAGAAAAAAAATAACACATGAGGTAATTCATAAACAGATTGAAATAATTGAGTTTAGTTGCTTCTTTTAATTTTAAGATTTTAAGACCACGTCTTAAAGTACTTCACTCCCGTGCGACAATGATGCTGCTTGAAATTATTTCTATAGAAGCTATTAACTGAAATTTTTAACTCTGAATGTTTGACGTACGAGATTTTTTATTGTCTCACACTAACACTAACTCAGTACATTCCGTAAGTAATTAGCCAGACTTATGAAATAAGTTTTTACATTGAGTAAACACGTGCTTGAAGTTCTAACACCATCATCCTCAGCTTACAACTCCAACCTTATTCTTGTCTTGGCCAGTCAGTTTGAACACGATCATAATTCTTATCGAAATATTTATTTAAGATGAGCGTGGTGGCTCTGTCACCTTCTGTGTCACTTGGAGTTTTTTACTCAGCAAGCCAGCATGTCTTTTTCAAACGGTACTGCTGTTTAACCGGTGGTAAATGAGACGTTGTCTCGAATGAAAACTATTCCTCTTTTAGCTTATTACAAACGTGTTTGTTCTTCTTAAATGAACTGCTGAGAGTGGTAACTGAGTAGTTTACTTTCAGTTTCATTATGAAAATACGTTGACAAATTTAAACTTAACCCCTCACTTACTGATAAATTAGAATATTCAATTTCCAATTTACGTCATAGGTTCGGGCCGTTGGAAGACCACAGCGGGAGTGTGAATCGCAAGTGTCTCAATTAATTGAATTGATTACAAATTGAATGGTGACCTTTACAGCGTAGTAATCTAAAACTTGCAACAGAGAAGATGCGAACGCAGCAAATTATTACTGGAATATTGATTCGCTAGATAAAGTCACTTTGAATATTTTCCATTTTTGCTCAGTGCGTGTTAAACAGGCTACATAAATTATGATAATTCTGCGCTGAAGCACTTGAAGTAGAATGAGGACGAATAATAACTAAGAATTCGAGACGAGTAATAACTAAGTTTCTGGGATTAGATAAATTGACAAGAGTAGTCGTGATCTCCGAAATTTACCCTCGATTTTGGTAACCATCACTCACCTCCAAAAATGTTTCATATTTTTCTGAAAATATCTGATTGAAGGAGTTGTAGGCGTTGCCAAGTAAGAAGCCATGCGATTTTTTTACTTAATATTGAGTCTTTCGTAAATATCTGTGGAGAATTCAGTATCCTTGCAATCTCTAACCAAAGGGTTCTTTATATCATTCTTAATACTGGGAAATATTTTGCAGGTAATGTGATTATTTTCAGTTGAATTACAATTTTTGCGCTTCAAAACCTTCAATGATCACGAAATCAGAGCCTCAAAAAGTCATAACGCTTACTGGATTAGATATTCACTTTTCTATGGAATTAGATCGAATTAACTTTCCTAGACTTGTAGAGTTATTTTACTTATTATTTTTAACCTAAAAATCGGGACATGATATGACCCGCTCATTGGTCGAAAGTTGAAAAATTTAAATTTGTAAAAATCAGTCAACTCGTCTTTGCCGAGGTGTGAGTTAAAGTCTTTTAACGTCGTAATGCTTTGATTATGACTAGAGTATTGAGCTCTGTTAGGTCATAAAATTACTGGATGTTGGGTACTGATGAGGTTTTCAATCATTTCAATGCTTTATGGACTCAGCATGAAAGAAAATTAATAATTGCAAATTGAAGAAACATATTGGCTATTTTTTTATAAATTTTTTTGATTGAACATCGAAGATTCAATTTCTACATTAAAACAGGATTTATCCTCATGAGCGCAGACCTTAAGTTTTCCATCAGAGTTCAGGGCGATCTGTTTGATTACGTCAATCTGCTCTCACGAGAATGGATGCCATTTTGACGATAGTATTTTAGGTTTGATATTTAGCACAATTGTATTAGACGACGTAACTTTCTTGACAGCTTTTGGGCATGGGGAATTTTGTGTAGCATCTTCCAAAGGCTTTTCAAAAATGTTTGAGATAACGCTAGGTGTAAGCAGGCACCATTTTGTGAGCCTGTGAGTGAAATGCATACGAAAATAAAATGAAAATGAAACAAAAATAAAAATAAAATGAAGTGAATGAAGACAGATATTTTCAGGTCATAAAACTTCATAATATGTTTTCAAAGAGTAACGCAGAGTAAACGTGTGAAACTTGGCGCCAATGATGATTTCCGAGTTACAAGACTTTGCAATATATTTTCAAAGAGCAACGTAGAGTAAACTTGTGTAATTCGAAGCTAATGATGGCATGATGTGACGTAGATAACTCGCTTTCAGGCCGTGGGCGTACAGCCCACAGGACTGATGACGTCATCACGCCTGTCACGTGAGTTCTCTCGGACATACCTAATGTCTTAGTGTCATCAGTAAAAACGTTATTTTTATGGAGCTTCAACGGCTTGCAGTTAGCATTTTTTGATAATATGTAAAGTTTTCATGAGGAAATCTTCTTCTTATAATGAAAACTCAGTGCGAGCGCTGGATTGTATTTGCTTGCAATTGGAATGTTGTTCAAAACAGAAAAAATATTTCTTGTTTCCATCGTGCGACGACCTAAGAAATCATTTTCATAAAATTATTCTTCTGTAAATTGAACTTGAGTTTTCGAAGAATTGTTTTTGAAAATCCCTTTTCTGAGTTTCTGCCAACAAATCTTTAGCAGGAATTGTTCAACTTTTGTAAGAATTTGACGCAAATGGTACATAGAAAATGTTCCTCAATTGCAAAAAAATATTCAGACAATAATGGAGAACAGTACACGAATTGAGTTACCATAATAAAAACGACTCTCAAACCCTAGGGTACTAATACCGTGAAATGAAAATTAATAGTTCAATACCACAGTTATTGCAAAATAACGATAAGCTAGTGAAGTTAAGAAAATTGTTTCAGAGGACATTTCGTAGCGATATTACAAGCAAAATTGTATGTTCCGAAGTGCAACATCAATTGGAGAAGCTGGAACCACAAAAATGAACGTTGTAAAGATGAGTAAAATTCCGGAGTCAGCCCTTCGATGTATTCAGGATTCTGTAAGAAAGCCAGACTCATTCAATCGTACTCTTTTGACCTCACCAGCATCGTCAAAAGATAAAATTAGCAGCACAGCATGCATCTCATTGATCGCTTCTTCAACGTTATTTTTTAAAGAGCACATCGCGACCTGTTTGTATGATCGTACCTACATACATGCAGCTATAAAAAAGAGACGTCTGCTAGCTAAGAAAAAATCTAGTAATATAACATAGCAGGCGCAGGCATAAGAGTGTGCAGAGCACACATCAGAGTGTGCTGAACACACATCAGAGTGTGCTGAACACACACCAGAGAGCACACACCACACATCAGAGAGCACATAGCACACATCAGAAAGCACATAGCACACATCAGAGAGAGGCACAGAGGGCGGCACCACATCTCAGCACCCTCACTTGGCAAGCTGCCGCCGCTGGCACCTGCCACTGCCTCCCTTGATATTAAGAACATTCTTCTGAAGAAAAAAAAATTAACGTCGCCGTAAAGAATATGGACGCATGAGCGGCAACGGCCCATGAAGAATTTCTTCAAGAAAAACAAAACTGTGTTAGGGAAGTTTAACAAACCCCGGCCTAACGTGCGTAGGTATTAATGAAAACTATCTGCTCTAATTCCTCTGAAGGAATTTTGCCAAAAGAATTTGGTGATGCATTTTTATCCAGTAGAAGCAGTAGCTTACGCCAGAAAAGTAGCAGAAATCTGAAACGGCGCTGAAATAAGTTTCTATAAATGTCCTTCTCACTTTCTCCGTTAGCCGAAAAAATGAGTAAAAAAGTTTCACTGCTGTCTTGTTCCTGGTGCACCTCAGGAATTCAAAGTGAAAACTTGATCGTAACCTCCGTAGATTAAACGACGTAAACGTCACTTCAAAATCATAAGCACGGCATAGGTGCGACCTGCAGCTGGGTGGGCAAGATCTCTTATTCGTGAGGCAAAGAGGAGTTCCATTGTTCACGATCCTCTACTTGGAGCCTCAGTTTTCCTTGGAGGCTTATTTTGCTAAACTAAGGAGGAACCCGCGTTTGAAACACCCGTATTCCGATTGAATAATCAGGATTTCTCATTTCTTTTTTTAACTAAGCAAAATTTAATGATAGAGCTTTTCTTTAGCCGTTCCGTAAATAAATTTTCAAACTTACCATTTTTCAATATATTACCAGTAACAAATTCAATACTATTAAAATTGAAAATCAAACTTTCATAGACAATTCCAGTACTTTCAACTGCTTTGTAATGAAAGGAATTAGGAAATAACATTATATTGCCATGGACAAAAGTCATGCTACTTATCGTGATAGTCCTACGCTGGCAGGGGGAACTGCTCCAGAGTAGTGTTTTAGTGATCAAGATATGATTGCTGAATGTCTGTCATCAACGGACCCCGCATACTGTATATGTGTAACGGATATCGGATGCAACGGACAAATTCTACCAGTCTAAATACACATTCCAGGGGCAAGAACATCCGGTACAATCTCATGCAGAATATTCACCTCGATATAAAATCTCTCCATTTGGTTAGTTCGGTAATGAATCAAACTAGATTGAATAAGACCTACATGAATAATTGAAACGAATTAAACTAGGCCTACAATAAAAATTGTTCAGCCGAAAGAAACTTGTCTAGTTCAGTCCCTCTGTCACCATTATCAGCCTGGGTTTTTGGCCAAAGCATCGTTGATAATAATTATGCATATTTTAGAACACTCGTGCATTTTGATCAATTATTTGTACGTTTTTCGATGGGGTAGCAAAAAAAAATATACTTATCAGTGGCTGACCCAAAATCATAGTGATATATTTGATTCATGGTACATAACCTAAAACTTATTTGAAACAAACTAATTCAATCATCCTCGCAAAACTCTAGGATTAAATAGCCTTGTCACTAAGAAGTTAAATGGGCATTAGCAAATGTATAATCGAGACCTATTCCAACGCTGGTGAGCAACTCAAGTGGAGCGCTCGTCTGAACCACTCAAGTGGAGCGCTCGTCTCAACCACTCAAGTGGAGCGCTCGTCTGAACCACTCAAGTGGAGCACGCTGAGATAATCTCCTCTTCTTCCTCGGAACTTCGAGTTAAGACAGCGCGTGTCAGCACCTCTTCTGCTTGTCAGTGCGATGATAAAGCATCGTCAGGTGACAGGGCTTGAAGAATTTGTCGTAAGGATATTGCTTCTTAAACCTGTCAAGGTTTTGTTTAGTAAGAGGAAGATTTTGAAAATCTCTATTGTCCGCCGTGATTTATTTCATAAGAAGGGAATTTCAAGGGCTTGATATAATTTAAACTATACACCTTGACTAGCTATTCTTCATTTTTATGTAGCTTTCACTTTTTTCTAGAGCTTTCGAAAGAAGTTTGTAGTACACTACATGCATTCCTGATCTAGTATACTTTTGAGCAAGTATGCAATCATCTATGCCATTATCAATGCATGGACTGATAAGAAAAACAATCCGCATGACTCGAGAACAAACTGGCTTTACAGTTTTTGTAAAGAATTCGTCAAACAAAACCTAGAACAAAAATTTATGGTATTCATCCTAAACTAGCAAACTTCTGTGTAGGGATTGCAAACTTCTTTGTAGGAACTATAAAATCAAACTAGACCGCTAATGGACGTGAGATCACCGTTCAAATGCTACATTAACATGTTGTCTCCAGGCCTTCTGAAAAATAGAGAATATGATGTACAACAGGCATCCTGATTCAGTGTGAAATTGTGGCATTAAATTCCGTAGATTGCATGACACTAACGTGGCCTGAAGGTCATAAACATGGCATAGGTGCGAACAGCTGCAGGGTGAGTGAGATCTTTTAACTATAAGGCGTTGTAGAGTTACGAAGTTTACGATCGTCTACGTGAAGTCTCAATTTCCGTAGAAATTTATTTCGTCAAAATATAAAGGAACATAGGTTTAAAATATTCAAATTAAAAAATTTATTTGAAATGTTCAATTTTTTCATTAAATTCAGAATGAATTTTTACCGAAAAGTAGATGAGCCTAATCTTACTTTGCGTGTTACTATAAGTACAATTATTGCATTGTTTTTTAACTTTATGATAATAGGAGTTATTGCACCAGAATAGTTCGTCATTTACTGTCCACCCTGACAAGTTTCAACGAAGAATTGGCTAGTCTGATTACTTCACTACGCTGACTTTGAGTTTTGGTGCAATGGGCTCTGCTCTTCAATATCTCAGCTTGAATTCTATGTGCATCTGTAAAAGACACAACGTACTCATTTCAGTTTAGAAATAGCTGAGCGTCAACTTCTAGTTTCAAAAAATAAAATAAAGCCTTTATCGAATTATTTAAATTGAAAGAAGACTGACTTCTGAGTAGCTACCAGTAAAGGTTTTTTTACGCGCTGGCTGTAAATGGCTAGTCGACATCTGTACGATCGTCATCTAAGCTTCTAAAGTCGTCGCATATAAAGCGACATTTTGCCCACAGGCTATCGTTACACTCTTAGGGTGCCCGCACACCAAAAGCGTTAAAGCGAGAAGATGGCATGCGAGAATGCAAGAGTGGCTTGAGAACACGGTAATGCATTCAAGTGCACACACCAAAAGCGTGCATGCGCGAGATTGCAAGCGTGCTGAAGATGGTCTTTCAGTCTTTCATGCACTCTCGCTTGCCTGCACTCTCGCTTTAACGCTTTTGGTGTGCGGGCACCCTTAGTTCGGCCGCTATTAATATTTATCACTGCTGCTGCGAACTATTCAATCGTGCCGCATTACACGTGACAATTAATCGGAGCACTTCATCTTTGTCTGCAGGGAACGCAGGGGGATTAGCCATCATTGAAGCAGGAGTGTTGCGAGACTGAAGCGTTGCTTCGTAGGCTCGAAACGTTTCATGGGTTTTGCACCTTTGCAGTAAATTGATACATGTTTTTATTACGTTGGGTGATTTGAGAGTATTGAATATCTCTGTAGATTTTTTAATTGATTCATTTATATGGACGCAAATTAGTTGATCAAATTTCTTCTTGAATAATTTTATTGAGAAACCCCGACGACTAACTCAATAGGAAAGGATATACAGTATAGTAGATAAATTTTTTAATGAACGCTAAAATTCCGGACGAAAAATATTTTTTTTAAGACTAGAAACATACACAGGAACTGAAACTCAGAAATTATGCCCAAAATACGCGGCGAGAAAAATTCTAAAACAAGTAATTTAAAGACATTGAAAAGTGCTTGTAGAATAATGCAATACTCTCTGGTGGAAGCTCTAACCTTCCTATCCTCGAACCCCAAGTGTTTTCAGCCCAGTGTGGATGAGCAGCACCGAGTTGTGCGGAGATTGCGAGAGCGGCTCAATCTTGCGTCTGACAGCCGCAGCCAAAGCGCAATGCTAAGAGCTTCCGAGTTTTGGGTCGTGACTCAAGCCTCATGAACAAAAGACTTCTTTGAGAGCTTATAGTAAAACGCTTATAGCAGAACCAAGAGGAAATTTCTTTCAAAATTATACAGCACCACATAAAGAAGATAAAGCACAACAATTATAACGAAGAGCATTGCGAATTTTATAGCCTAAACGTTTACAAATACAGTAACATCTGATTACCTTGGGCACAACGGCTCTCGGTTCTCTTTTCTTCGTGCAGTCGTCATTATTCGGAATTTTTTAGGCTATTGCGTGACTTTATGATGTCTGATATGCAGTACATGTGTGTTTCTGTAACGACGAATGCAGCCTGCAGTGTCCATACTTTTAAATGAGGGGAACTTTGACCATAATTTTTTATCACAAATCTAATGCTGAGTATCATATATAAATCACTTTTTTCAAGTTAGTTGCATGCGTCTTCAATGCAAAAAAATAATCATTACAAAGATTTTTGTTTCAATTGCTATTTTTTGTTATTTTTTTTGGAATTAAATTGTAAATACGATGGTAGAGAAACTTATCAAATTCGATGCACAATATATTCTTCACGAGTAATTTTTTCTGAAAATAACATTAGGAATAAATTTTGATTTTGTTCAAATTGTCGCGCATTCTACAATGGAATTATTTATCAAATAATCATGAATTCATTTCCCCACATCCTGGGATTGTTTCTATGATCATGATAATCGAGTTTCATAGTAATATACCCAGTGAAAAAAATCAAAATGATAATAATCTAGAGATTCAATGATTCAATAAAATAAAATTTGTTCAAATGATTTGATAATTTTTGTAAAGTAATGGAGCAATGAATGAACGTCCCCATCATGTAAAATTGAATTAGTCTACATATGAAACTGAGCGTAGAAAATGGCCATTGGAAGAAAACGAAACCTAAAAGAAATGTTTTCTTACAGGACTAACTGCAAATACTTAATTCCGTCCTGTTGAGGTGTGTGTGTGAACATACATATATACATGCAGTGGAAAAAATACCGAAACAATTTGATCAGAAATACCTCCTGACATATTATACAAAATTGGGCAAATTATACAAATCTAGCGTACTTCATCGAAATTTACCTTTGAGTTGAAAAATAAATTTCAACAATTTGAGGAGCTAAAAAGGGATTTTGCAAAGTATTACGCTTTTACTGATAAAACTTTGGAAATGTGAAAAATCTTTTAGAAACAGACAATTTGCATATTCGGATAGTGTTTTTGATACTTTTCAATCTACAACGAACGAGATAATATTAAATACATTCCATGTCCTATACCAGTTAAGCCATTGAAAACATATCAGTATAAAACCCTTGAATCGAATGAATTCTCAAATTACAACTTATGCAAAAGTTTTGTGCTTAGATGGATAAAAATTTTAAGGAAGTCACGTTGAAGTTTTCGTAACGTGCTGAATGAAATTAAATCGCTAAGCCCAATAGATATGAAAAATTTAATAGTTTATCATTAAATTGAACGACTGATGTGAGTGGGTTTCGAATTGATCAGGCCATTTTTTCGCAAATTATTCTCTTTAAAGAGTAAAGGAGCATCAATATTGATGCGAGAGCGACGCTTTTTCTGCATCTTATGCAGAAAAAGACGCCCTGCTAACACGACCCGTGAAGAGTGCCCAAATAAATAGGGTCGCCACCGAAAACAGGTGTGGAGCGAGGGCTCAAGGTTAGCGAGAGCGACGCCTACGCAGGCTTTATTTTGACACGTGTTTATTTGAGGAACTTGTCGCTTACAGCCTGGCCCTTAACGAGGAGCTAGGCTGGGCGACTGCTGGGACTGTGTATGATACAATCTTGTGCGTGCATAGCGCTGCATTGTGTGCACGTGCTGAGCTCGCAGTGCTTAGATGAAAGCTGTATTATATAAACGTGCTGAGCTCACGTGCTCAGATGAAAGCTGCATTATGTGCACGTGCTGAGCTCGCGTGCTTAGATGACAGCTGCATTGTGTGCACGTGCTGAGCTCGCGAGCTTAGATTAAAGCTCTGAATTATGTGCACGTGCGTTAATCTAGCACGATCTTATGCATAATATGGTAAGATCTAAGATCATATTCATGCACTGTTTTATACATAGCTCTTGAAATTTTTTCTTACATGCATGTAGGAGTTTACTGCTGCATTCTGATCTGCCAAATCTCAGCATTGTGATAATTGTCCCAACGTAAACGGCTTGACCATACATTATGTTATTGAAAATGTGTATGAGAGCTTTTAATTACATATGTATAGTGCCAAAATTGGAATTGAAAATCTTTAAAATTAGATCATTAACCTTCGGATTCTTTTTCGTGATGTGCATAGTTTGTCTAGTCGATTGTGATATGGAAAACAAACCCGTTTAAGGATAGAAATCGCAGCTATTAAAAAGAAAACCATAAAGTCTCCGCGTGACCATTTTATTCTATACGAGAATTTATATTTAAACATTAAATGTCTAAACCCGGAATTGCAGCTCATTTTCCTCGTAGATTACCTCGTAAACCTATTCGCGCCTTCCCTCTCCCCCAGCTGCTTCAGGTTTTGCAGTGGAGTTTGTGTAACGCAGTGGTTCTTAAGCTCTGAAAGCGCCTCCATCCTTAAGAAAATTTTACTGTCTTCTAGCAGCACCAACATGTTTAGTTGTGGCTAGCCAAGGAAAAAGGAGCTGAATTTATTTAATACACCGTATAGGAGTAGCTTTTACATCAATTACCCGTCATCAAAATTAGTTTTTACAGTCATCAAGATTAGTTTTACAATTTTTACGGGCCTTTCACATCAATTAACCGTCATCCAAATTAGTTTTTACAGTCATCAAGATTAGTTGTACAATTTTTACAATTCTTTTACTTTAATTACCTATCATCAAGTAGCTTTTACATCAATTGTCTGTCACGCTGCTTAATTTTTAGAATTTTTACAAGGCTCTTACATTAATTACCTGTCATCAGGTAGCTCTTACATTAATAACCTATCATCCAGACGGACCCTTCTCAGACCCCCTAAAACGCTATCTCGCACCTCCAAGGGACGCGAACGGCCCTGGTTAGGCAAACCTCGTTTTACACACTGAATCTTTTTTCGACAATAAGACGTTCGTGAAGTTGTAGAAGCAAGAAATTTTTTGAAATCATTTTCTTCTCACAGAATTAATAACAAGGCAATTCCAACTTCATTGACTTTGGGAAGAAGGTTAGGGTTTCCAATACTGCAGTGGTATGAAACATACCCTCATAAGAAGCAGATACATAATGTATAGAATCTTTCAATACCAAGTAAAAGACCATAATTTGGCAATGCCTAGGGCTGGGCTTAAGTGGGCCACACAATGAGTAAACTGGAATTCAATAGAACTGCTAAAGGTTGTCCTTACTAAGAATTCCAAAGGACGATCATACGAGTATTCACAGCCTGCATCACTTCATTTGGTTCCTCCGGAGAAATAGTGTGATCTGCATCGGGTTGTATAGAAAATGAGTAAATAAGAAGCACCGCAATTGTGCGGTAATTACGAGTGAGGCGGGAGTTACGAATGATTGCATGACCCCAGTTGTTCACGCACCCATTGTACAAATGACAGAATTCCGGGCAAACGTGAGAGGAAACAAAAAGTAAAGAGAATACAAGTAAATGTGAATCAACTGACAACTTTTTTCTGGTGTCATAGTAGTTTCTTCCTTCACTCTTTCTTCTCAAAGCAGTTCGTTCCCAAGATCTTGGCAACGAAAATGAACCACTAGCAGTGAATGACCTCACAAAAACTCTACGGTAAGAAGGCGAACAATTTCACTGTCGCGGGTGAGCAGCCCGTTGAGCAGCTGTGGAAAGCGGTAACTCTTCGGACCGAAGTATTAGCTAAATTTAACGAATGGTAAAAATAGCGACACGTGGGCATTATTCATTTAAATATATTGCACGAGCTTGAAAGCTCAAAAAGCAGGTGATGAGTCGCACACGTCCTTCGTTGTCGAGTCTTGGTAGCCTCATTTGAAACAAATTATTTCTCAGGGGAAACTTTCAATTTGACATAAACACCTCATTATGGACACTAAAGTTGGTGGCAAAACGACATCAAAATATCCTAATTGTACACCTATACAACATGCATTTCAGAGTATAATTTCATTATGAAACAGTTGCGTGAGCCGTCAAATAGAGGGAATTTACTATATTTATTTTCAAAATAAATGGTATTTGCCTAGTGGAGACAGGTGTAATCTCCCTTTTTTGATAGTCTGATGGAAAATTGGCGTGATGCAAAACACAAATGAATGAGAAAAGAATACGTTGATTAATTTATGCACGACGTTCTTTCACCGTATAAGAAAATTTCTTGACTGAATTAGCTTGCCCAAAATGTATTGACGTGTAGTTACGAAATAGTCCAAATTCGTACAATCGATATGTATTAATACGCTTGTAACTATCTACGCAAGTATCACTGTGTGTCACACCCTTCATCAATAAATACAAAGATCATTGCTGCACCATTGTTACAGCTTGATCATAAACATCAACTCTTAAAGATTCTAACTATGAATTATTCGCAGGTCCTGCCAGCTAGCTACAACAATAATAGCCGTCGTTAATTTATAAAATTATGTGCGTCAAATTTTCATCGCTAAAACTTTTCACGTGTCACCACAGAGAGCATTAATGCAAGCGGAGCTGATGCGCACCATAATGCCGTAAATAGGATACTGATTATCGTATCGTAAATTAATGTAGTCTAAATGTAAATTTAATACAAGAGGACATGGCCATATTTTGCGTAACATATTGATAACTTGTTAAGAATAGGTGACTTCAAAGCATATGTAATACGATACGACAGCTTTATTTTTGGTAACGTACTATGTTTATGAATTGACTTCATAGGACGCGATGAAGACCAGTTTCACCGAAAAAATCTTTAATTTTAAAAATAAACAATCACTCATTTTCGTCAAGACTCGCATAATGGTTAAAAAATAATTCATAAAATGTCCCCAATTAATGGACATTAAGATCACAAACATTCATTACTCGTTTTTTGAGTACATATATCCTATACTCGGACTATGACTTAGGAATAGCATTGCTTTGTCGTACTGCATTCATAAATTAGGGTGTATATATATAAATTACCATCTTTGCATGAAAAAGCACCTCCGTATGCACGTACATTAGCATAACATCAATTGTGGACCATAAGCACGAGGCTAGTTTTTCTCACTATTTCTAGCGGATGAGTGTTGCACATGGAGTTGTTTAGGTCATCTTTGCAATTATGATAGTTCAGACGAATCTTGTTAAATTCTCTCAGAAAAATATGGGCTGAGCTCGATTGAAGGTTGGAGGAGAAAGATTCTTAGTGTTCTGTATCAGAGTTTTCCGAGATCATCGTAATGGAACACGGTACCATGTTATGAAACTCAAGGGAAATTTGTAGCGTGTTGCTAAATTTTAATTCGCGGTTCTTACACGGTAACGGCAGGATTTGCCAAAAGTCACTGAGGGGCTGCATTATGTGATCACTATGCCGCTAACAGTTTTTTTTTGTTCAGGTATGCCATGGATTAATACTTGTAAATTATTATGAAGTATTGCGTCGCACAACGTACCCAAGTTGTGAAATTTTGCAATTAATGTCAGGGTTCAATTTATCTAACACAAATGGCAAATCGCAGGCATTTTCAAGTGAGAGATGCAGCAACTGCAAGCACTATTCAGAGCAGGGTTCGTCCTTCTGGAGAACTAGGAGCAGCGAGTGATCTTCCACGAGCTGGGAGGCCTCGCTCCGTCACAATTGGTGATAGCAGGGGAAAAGTGCGAGAGTGTTGATATCGGAATCTGGAACGTCGACGCAAAAACGTTTCTGACAACTCTGAATACCACAAACTTCGCTGCGAAGAGTTCTCCACACCCTCAACCTTTTTTCTTATAAGCTTCAGTTTTTACAACAGTCGAAACCCTAACATTATGAGCCTTGTCTCCAATATGCGCTCAGAATTCAGAAATTACAAGTAAATGACCGAAAATTTTCGCAAAAATTGATCATGTCTAATGAAGCTTTTTACATATCTCAATGGGTACATTAACAAATAAAATTACCGTTTTGGGGGCTCTGACTATCCGAAAGCAGCACGCCAAGGAGAGTTGCACTCCATAAAGTGCACGGCGCTGTGTGCAATGACAGCGGGTGAGATGATAGGACCTTATTTCTTTGAAAACGATGGTGGAGACGTTGTCACTGTGACTGGAGGACGTTACACGACTGTGATCGAGAACTTTCTGAGCCTGGAAATTCTAAGAAAGCCACATTCGTCGTTCCAGCAAGATGGGGCAACTGCTGAGACACTGCTGTTGCTGCCGCAATGTTTTGGAGACTATCTCTCGCAACGAAAATGGCAAGGTCACCTGGCCATTGCGTTCCCCAGACTTAACCATCCCTGACTTTTTCTTGTGGGGGTATCTCAAAGAGAAGGTGTGTGCCAACAAACCTGAAACCCTGGAGCAGTTGAAGGAAAACATCACAAACCAAATGAAGATATTGAACCAAAACCGGGAACCCCTTGAAACCGCCATGGAGCACTTCTTGGAGAGGGCACGAAAGTACGAAGCTGAAAATGAACGAAAATTAAAAGACGTCATTCTCCATACATGAATGATTTTTCACCCTTTGTAACTTGCTACGAATAAATTCCCATAATCTTCTCATATTGTTTGTAAAATTCTCCAACCCTAGTTACAGAGATAAAAAAGCTACCAAATTTTATAATATGTCAATTCTTCAAGGATTATTATCGCGCCTTGAATTCCAACACCGAGTCTTGTATTCGCATCGTAAACAAAAATACACTCTACGTAGAACTCATGAACATTCCATGTAAATTATGTGAATACAGGGCGTAAGCACGGCCGAAATCCAACTTTAGGACACAATGTCCGCTTAGGATTACACGGATTCGTGAAGAAGTTTCACGTATTGTTCCTTAACTGAATAAAACTTAGATACCTATACAGCAATAAAGCTGTATTGTTTGCGTAGCTCATGTAGCTAGGGAAAATTCCATCAGCTGAACTTTATATTGTTGTCTCTATTTGTTGTCACGGCTGTTCGTTGGAGCAGTTGTTGTTCTCGCGCTGAGGCGGTGTTGCCAAGTGAGAAACGTGCGCCCTCTCAGAACTCTGCGTTGCTTCTGGCATAATTTAGATACAATTCATTTTCAAGGGATGTAAATTTCATGTTGAATGGGTAGATCAACGTAGATTATGTAAATTTCAATGAGTGCAGGAACGCACAAAAATCTGTACTCTTGAGCAAAACGTCTAATGCAGTACGGAATGTAGGCGGCAACCTACGCTGCAAACAAAGCACACTGTTGGTCAGGTGGGTGTTGTGAGCTACACAAGATTGTCAAAATAGCCCAGCGATTGGACGCCATTGATGTTTCGCTGGTCTTGCTTTTGAAGCTAATTTCCGAGCGTTACATAACTGAAAAAAGAAAAGGAAGCAGTGCTCATCAAAGTCAGACATGACTGTGAGAGAAAAAACGAGAGAAAACCGGATATCTTTGTCATACTTCTCGGCAGCGTTCGAAAATAGATACTCGGATGACCCGTGTCCAAAAGTGGAATTATCGAATATGTTGTGAATAATTGTAACATTATTTTCTGAAGTTAAGATTCGTAGCTTGAATACAAAACGCCTTCAATTTGAAGACGTATAGGTCGTACAGAAGTGGTGAACTATAAATAATTTTTCAGTTGTTAGTGAACTGAAAGCCTTCAGCTTATCAAGTAAGCTGAAGTTATCAAGTAACTTCATTTTTTTTAAATGAAGTTATCAAGTAACTTCATTTAATAAATGAGCGTACTCCGCGTGCATTAAAATTGATATGCCACTTGGGGTAAGTGAGATAGTTCTTTTGCAGTTTTTTCGATACCAGTCATATGTTCTTTTGGTCTCGTTCCTCTTTTGATTAATAAATCAATTTATGTAAGAAAACAGAGCTCGTAGCTACTGCACCTAAGTAAAAGGTAAAGGGATTGAATTATCACAAAACAGTACAGATTTATCACTTCCATAGTCACTAAGAGATGAAACAACGTTAGAAATGTATAAACGTACAGTTTTCCTGAAGGCCTCACTGAATGCCGACTGTTGAGCAACTTGAGGCATAGACTAGAGTAAAGACATATTTTGACTTTTAGGACGAAAGTCCATATAATTGATTGAGGAAAATTTTCACTATGTTTTAATGGGCTGAGAGACACGTCGTGTCGGTGACCAACGAAGTGAGTGATCCGTCAAGAAAGAGTTCTGAAAGAAGTGCCAGGTGGAGTATGCCTTCACTGATGATAAATAAACAGGCTCAGGAAAAAATAGACCCAAGAGGAATACCAGCGAGCAGCGCGGGCTCCTGAGTGGAATTTTGCTATTTTGGTAACATCGACGGCAGGCCGGAAAGAGTCACTCAAAGGGAATATGTTGAGTACCTTCAGGAAGAAATGCAACGACTTTTATCGATGACTCCAACTCGTGCAAGTCATCATGACTGTGACACTTCACCGAGAATAGCTGCTACGAAGACGTATCTTTGTGACAAACATCGAAAAGAAATTGTCTTAGGTAGAGGATAAGCTGTGCGTCTAGTTTTAGAGGAGAGAGAGAGGCTTTGCTCTAAATGTAAGTTTTTGTGAATAAAAGACATTTAAGGTTCAGCACAGAAGTAGATTTTTTTACTGTTGATAATAACTTCATTTCACGGCAAAATCTCCGTCGAACTTTCTAGAAATCGACCATTTTCATGATCGAGGATAAAAATTTCGTGTGTATAATTTTTCAAACCTATAACTTTTATTTCCTGCATGATTTCATTTTTAGTTCGTTAAATTCAATTTATGCTTGCCAAATTATAATGTTTCAGTCATTGCTATATGCCTAGCACCACACAGGAAGCCTGGCATCGTACAATTCGAGAATACTCAGAAATGAGCAAAGTATTGAATACTGGACGGTGTCGAATAATTTCATCACTAACCTCACATGTGCAGTTAAAAACAAATTTGATTCGGCGCAAAAAGTTTTCTAGGCCTTTGCTCGGGCTTTATCTTTTGAAGCCCACCAGTGCCCTTCTCATTTTATCTCTCCAAGTACCGTAGACGTCCTCTCAATTTCTCCTCGAAAGATAAACTTTCCTCCGCACAGGTTGTTGGCTCTGCTCCACTGCGGAGGTTGAGTACATTTCCCGCGCTGAATTCTTCGTGGCTGAGTACTGCCGTGCGGGATAATGGACTTCAAAATTATGATCAATTCACTTAAGGATTTCCCTAACGAGCGTTCATCTCATCAAGAAAAGAATACCTCACTCATTTCCCAAGGTACAAAACCAGATAAATTTCATCACTTAAAATCCTACTGATGACAGCGGACGCAGTTGACGACTCGAAAAGCTAATATAGAAATCAGTATTGAATAATTATAACGGTCATGAGGGGATTGAGGGGGCGTATTGGTCTCAAAGAAAGAGACACTAGTTTCTAAAAGTTTCAAGGGCTTCGACCATCGTTTAATTTATTCCATTAAAAATTTATGACAGCGACATATATTATTTCAATTCTAAGAGAAGACTCATGAGAAATGGGTATAAGAAAAGTGGATTGAGGACTGAGTTTGAGCCTATGAGTAGCACCTCTGCATGTGAACAACTGTTCTATCGAAGCATTATAGAAAAACTGAAGAGCATCTGGTAATTGTAGAAGTACAGGACGGTTGATGGAACTCGGTGTAGAGATTCAACAAAGCCACTAGGAGAAATTTATCCATTTGGTGTTTTAGAACGAATGAATTTCAAACGCTTGAAGTTACTGAAAAAAAGGAATAGAGAAGTTAAAAGTACAAGAAAATTTGAGGGATCCTTTGCGCTGGATTACCACGAATTATTTCTTCGACTTCAACAGTAACGACGACTTTTTAGAAACCGTTGTCATCTTATTTGTCATCGCACGTCCATCTATTTTAGTTTTCAAATGTCACTTGAATATGTGAAAGCCGCAATGTGAACTGTCGATAGAGTTTATGCATCATATTTCGTAGTTATTTCAGTTCAGGCATACTTAAAAAAAATTGCAGAGTATTTTCAGTGACTATTTGAAGAGCGAACTGAAGTAATCGGTCCCTCGATCTGTTCAGGCTCGACTTGAAGTGCCACTGGCGTTCGCTCAAGCGCTTCTTCCGCACTGGCTGATGCTCTTTCGTTTGCTTTATAAACGTTGCTTAGTTGAGATCTATAACTGTAGCACTAAGTTGATGGGTCAAAATAGTTGCACCCTATGTTTTAAAAATTACAAATATGAGATTATAACTAGTTTTTATTTTCCATTCGTCAATGTAGAAACTTTAGAGACGTTGTAGCTTCTCGCCATCACTTTCCATTCAAGCCTATCATGAATGGAAATAAGAAACACTCGCCCTACACCGTCAAAATTGATTACATATCAATCGTGCTAAATATATTCATTAAGTGAGCTGAATTCTTGATTAAACATATTTCTTCAAAAATACCCTCCATAGAAACATTTTGAAGTTTTTCCGAACGTTTCAATGATTTTGAGAAAATTTGTAAGAATTCTTCACATTCATTCAAACTTTTACTAAGAAAATGTCTTAAACATCGACATTCCCGATGAGCACTAATTCAACCAAAAGCTCTACTGAAAGTTCTTCACAAAATATCGATTCTGGGTTTTTCTTGCCTGATCTCGTAGGAAAAGAACGTCTTTCTGATTCGCAACGCCTGCGAAAACTACGACGATAACAACGTTCGTGCGTTCTTCTTGACTATCGAACTTGTGTTTGAATCCGTTCATTTTCAAGCTCACGAGAGTACATTAGAGAAAACGGTCGTTGATACTCTGAGAATGCGATGTGCAAGTGCCGCAGCGCGTGGCACACGTTCTGTCGCAGCACACAACACCAAAGCCACGAGTTTTCGTTCAGTGTTGCGTAGTTTCCCTTTGCTGCGACGCAGCCTCTCGCTCCCAACCGAGAACAATGTGGTTGTCACTCAATTGTTATTCAATTGAGTATCGATACCAGTCTGCAGCTCAATTGAGCATAGCATGAGTAGCAATAGATACACGAAATGATAGAGCATGAAAAACTAATTCAGAATTGACTTGAGTCTTAGACATAGCATTATAGGTGGTGCTTGATACCTAACTTTCATTACCTACGCGATGAAAAATTATGAAGCTTTGTCTAGTGTTGCAATATATGAAGGCAGGCACGGAGCACGATTGAAGCGTCAACACTCATCAGAATACGGGCAAAATATTGCACATCTCATTCGTTAGTAGTTGAGAAAAGTGTCAATGGAGAAATTCAAACCGCACGAGGCTTATGAAAACATTTCGAGAGAGCTAGTCAAGGTAATAAACGGAAAATCATGCAAGCCCTCGCCGCTATTTCTAGCGAGCTGCATCCTACGCGCCTACTTCCGTGTCGGGCGCTTATTTCTGTAGCTGTAAAATGAGACTGAAATTTAGAGGTCCGCCCTCCACGGCAACTCTGCCCCCAATTGGCCTACGCAGCGACTTCTTCGTGCAAAGCAGCACCTCAAACAGTTATGCTCTCTCATAATAATAACTCGAATTCAGATGAATGAGTCGCTTCAAATTTTTTCAAAAGGCCAAATAATATTCATCGCAAAGAGTTTTATGCGCATGGTAAATTGAAAACGTGGTGAAAGTTTGCCTTTGAAGTAACTTTTAGGTCTGTGGCAGAATACGTTAATGATAGCAAAGCTGGGAGATCATGACATGACATCTTCAAGAAGGTTGACTTCTACTTCAAGTTGCTGAACTGAAGCTAAATCACATCTAAATAATTTATTAACATCCTCGGACGCAATGTCGTACACTATAAATTTCAATTTCTCACGTGTACGATTAAACACAAACCCTGTTTATTTTGTCAGGAAAAGAAGCCCCCTTTAGCGGCAGGTGGAGAACTGCAAGCTATGTATTATTTACGGTGATTTAACGTAGGAGAAATGGAGCGTTGAAGAGAGCAATTGCTGATTTATTCTGCGGAGGGTTTCAAGTGCAATAAGACTTCGCGTGTCGGAGAGGGTGCCAGAGTGCAGCCCACCAGATGGCAGCCCACTCCTTGGCACTGTGACCCCGCCGCCGCACTCTGACACTACGCTTCCCGACCATGATGCAGTCTAGCGTACGTCACTCGGGCGGCGTGGTAAGACACGTAAAAACAAGCTAAAAATATCCGTACCAATGCATTTGGGTGCATCTGGATTATTTTATTCACGGAGCAGCGTTGTTTCGGCGGAAATGAGTTTTGTTTATTTCGGAAGGGACTCGAGTGTTCTAAGTTCTGTCATTCTTATATGGGGGTAGGAAGTAATGTAAGTTCAAGCAAAATTTAAACTTAGGAATGATACGGAGCGACAGGTTTATTGTTCTTGTATTTTATATTATGTGGGTAACTAGAACTGTCATTCTACATGTAATGCTTGAATTATATCCAATGTGTAAAGACAACTAAAAATGATTTTGAATATATTAACATTGTTTTCTGATATACTGAACACAAATAATTTGAAACAGAATAACTTTCCAAGTATGACCATTGTATACAGTGCATTTTTACTCGTGGTTAGTTATTGTTTATTACGAAACAATTTTCTCGTATACGCAATAATTTTTCATAGAGCACATTTTAGTAAATTATTCTCAATAACGTATTGAGAAAAACACACCTCAACAACGTAAAATTAAAATTTAATTTAAAAACAACCTTAACCGCACCAATCAATTAAACCATATCTCCATGCGTACGCTAGAGAGAGGCGTCTTCTGCGAGTGACAATCATTCTCAATCGGTAGCTCAACAAACGATGAGTACGGTGATTGCAGCGTTGCCCTGAAACGTTATGACACATATCCTATTATATTACTGCCGACAAATTCGTCCACCTAGATCATACAGGGTGGATAAAAATTCTATTTTCGTCAGAGTTCAGACCTGCCATGAGTCGTGCCGAGGCTCTGAGTCGACCGCGCAGGGCAGCTTTCGGCGACTGTCGCGGCCGCCATCGGGTTGACAATGAATCGAATTGCTTTGTATTTATTGACGTAGAAGATCGTCATTTTCTGTCCCCCACTTAGCGACCGAAATCCAGTTCAGTGGTGTTATGATCGTTATAGTAGTTACGGAGTCCTGTTTGAAGATGAGAAAAAGTGCTTGCAAGCTATTTCTTTAGGTTTATATTGAGTGATCTTGTTCGTTTTAAGAAGAAAATCAAACTTGAAGCCAAATTCTTCCAAAGGTTGATGTTGCAGCAAGATAACTTTCTAGTAAATCCAATTGATTAAAAAAATAAATTACACGCATGAGTAGATAATGAGTAAGCTTTAAAGAAACGAATGAATATCTAGAACACGATGAAATTTTATTTCCAAGAGGATTTCGGATTTATAAAAAATATCAAAATTTCTGAATCTTAAGAATAGCAGAAGGTACTATAACCTCATAGTTTGATTTCAAAAAATAAGTCTGGTAAATTAGAAAAAAAAACAAGTGAATCCTTAATTCGAGGCACAAATTTAAAATTATTTGCAAAGTGTAAAAATAGAACTGCTCTAACCAGGACTCGTGATATATGAAGATATAAAAGCAGTAAGGATGTGTCGAGGTGTCAAACTAACTCTTCCTGGATGAATCACAAATGTTTTTTATAATAAATGTTTTTTCCATGAGGACGGATAGCACAACGGGACCACGGCGATAGGCAATGCATGAAACAAGACTTTGAACAAGCAAGGCACCTAGATCAGCTGATATTACTTTTATCGTACTGAAGTAGGTTACCTTATGCTGTGAGAATAAAATGGCCCTAAATGATCATTAAAGAAAGAAATTCGTTATTCAACTGATAACTCATTTTTCAATTTTTCAATTTCTGCTGTTAGTAATCACAAAACGGTAGACAAAACGACAAAGTACTAAGGAGCGTCACTTTATTTTGGCAGCCGTGGCGAGAAATTGCCTTAGCCCATTTGGTGGTGAATATAATATTGTTAATGGCAGCGATTAACACAGTATTTTGGAAGATCAAGTTCATCCAACGACTCAGACGCTCTTCGCCGCTGACGTCAGGTCCAAGAAAACATTTTTCTGATGGGCATAGATTGGGGGAACAAAGTGACGGCACCAGGTTGACGTCATACAGCTTCACTGGCAGTTCCACTATCTTTGACTCAATCACATCATCACAGAAGTGAGTTGGTGGACTAGTTCACGATTATTTACTGCTCTTTGTTGAGGTTTCCGAAGTAACAGAAATAGATTTTACTTAAAAATATGTCTGAAGACCTGTATTTCAGAAAAATTAATGATACTTTCAGTTGATACGAAATATCTCCAATGAAATATCGACGCTCTCACCAAATTCTGCGTAATCGTTTTGATAAGGTTAATACATATTGTGCAATACACTATCATTTCAGCATTTTATCGGCTATCAAGTTAACGAAGGGAATTGTATAAGTTTACAGTGAAGATTAAATGATTTTGGACAGGGAAAATTATTTGTACCTTACATACATGTGAGAAATGTTGATAGCTAGTCTCAAACTCCATTACTTTGTTAAATAATATTTTTAGCATTTATGAAAATGTTTCATTTTAACGACAAATTATATTATATTTAATTGAAGTAGACCTCAAATCAGCAACATGTACAAAAAGGCTGACGTTTCAGCTTTCCATAAAATAATTGCTTTTGATATTCGTTATATTTCTCTGAAATCAAAATAGCTTCAGTACAATTATAGAGACATTTTCGAAGTATGATGTGACTCGTAGTATTTCAAAAGCTGTAGAAGGCAACTGCAAGCTGCCTGTGTCCCATGCGAAAACAAAGAGGAACAGATATATACGTTTTTGAAGCATGTATCTTCACGTTTTCAATTACAGTTTACTCTATCACTTCGCCCAACCAATCGAAACGTTCGTGGATTCCCATATTGACTTAGCGTTCCTACATTCAAACATTGGCGTTCCTACAGAATATCTTGCAAACGCTTTCATTAATGCACTCAAGCCTAGGCCGAGTTTCATTCTAGTTTCTTCGAGGCCGCGCGCTCGCAACGAATTCCAAATCGGTACAATCGAGTCCACAATGTCAGAAGACGGTACGAGGAGAGTGGGAGACCTGGCGTGTATACATGGTACGTTACTCGCATACAGTACTGGCCGCACTCCTTTAGTTGAAGTAAAAATACACAGTCACTTCATGACAAGCAGAGTTGTACTGTGTACATATAGTGGTGGTTGCAGAAATGAAGGCTGATGCAAGACGAAAGCAGCTCAACTAACGAGGGATGACCACAGAGCGTTGGCACGCGGTTTGCAGCGAGGCGTGATCGTGTCGTGACGCAACATCTCCTTCTTCAGAAAACGATCTACACAATAATTTCTTTCTTCGTCATCACTGTGTTTATTTTGAATTTAGCACAAAGACTCGCTCTTGAGAAAAGTTCTCAGCCGTAAGCGCTTATTCTACCGCTATGTCGTCATTCTCTTAGGGTTGTTCGAGCGTCTTGATCGTGATGTCGCAAGCCACCACAATTTTCTTATTTAACCATGGGAAAGAATTTGAAATGATAAAGCGTCTTTGAAACAGTGAGATGCGCTTGAAATTAAATTAACAAATTTCTCAGAGAACCAAAAATATTACCCTGGAAGTACAAAGCTCGAACATGCAAAAATAGAAAGCATACCGGTAAAATTGCCGAAAAATTGGCCGAATTCTGAAACAAACAAGCTCTGAGCAGCGCTTTTCAAATCAAGACTATCCGAAAAGTGCACTTATTTCTAGCGAGCTAAAACCATTTATTCAGTGTAACCAGGGGTTTGACTGAATAGTGCCACTGGGAGGCGGACTGCATATTCACTGACCTAAGAGCATCACAGTCACAGGATCAGGATTAGGAATCGCAATACAACGACGGAAGGTGAACAATCGTCAGGAAATACGCGACCGCTTCTTTCACTTTTAAACTCATGAAATACCCATCAAAGTGTGAGAGTCAACTATAGAATACGATAATTGAAACTATGATTAAAAATTCGATGCGCACCAACGTACCAGCTCAAGTTCAACGAGTGTTAGGAAACTCAGAACTGATCATCAAAATTTTTAAGCCGAGCAAATCGCGACAGAGATATTAACTAGTTGGACGAAGGTTAAAGGCAGGTGGAGCGTATTCTGAAAGCACAAGGGAAATTATCAGGGAATTAGCCAGCCTGTGAAAGACAAAAAGCACCACTTCACCCCCTCTCAGTGAGAATGGCAAAACGGGCCGTCCAGGATCTGTACAGGGCTTCAGGAACAGCAGAGTTAGTTCAGCAGCTTCACTTTTGGGGTACGAGCACCAGAACTTGGGACAAAAGGACACAGGAGACACAGAGTTGAAGCAGTTAGACGAGAAGCAGCACTCGTAGCTTGAAATATTTACGTCTCTTGAAGTTGAGCGGCATGTTGCTGGCGTGTTGTGGCGCTGCGGCGGCGGCACGGAGAACTACGGGAGGTGAGAGCGACGCGACCGAGCTTTGGTGCTGGGTCTTGGCGGTGTGCCTGCTGTGGCTGCCTGCAGCTGGGGTGGCTGCCTGCAGATGGTGTGGCTGCCTGCAGCTGGGGTGGCTGCCTGCAGCTGGTGGCTGCCTGCAGCTGGGGTGGCTGCTTGCAGCTGGTGGGGCTGCCTGCAGCTGGTGGGGCTGCCTGCAGCTGCTGTGGCTGCCTGCAGCTGGGGTGGCTGCCTGCAGCTGGTGTGGCTGCCTGCAGCTGGTGTGGCTGCCTGCAGCTGGTGTGGCTGCCTGCAGCTGGTGTGGCTGCCTGCAGCTGGTGTGGCTGCCTGCAGCTGGTGTGGCTGCCTGCAGCTGGTGTGGCTGCCTGCAGCTGGTGTGGCTGCCTGCAGCTGGTGTGGCTGCCTGCAGCTGGTGTGGCTGCCTGCAGCTGGTGTGGCTGCCTGCAGCTGGTGTGGCTGCCTGCAGCTGGTGTGGCTGCCTGCAGCTGGTGTGGCTGCCTGCAGCTGGTGTGGCTGCCTGCAGCTGGTGTGGCTGCCTGCAGCTGGTGTGGCTGCCTGCAGCTGGTGTGGCTGCCTGCAGCTGGTGTGGCTGCCTGCAGCTGGTGTGGCTGCCTGCAGCTGGTGTGGCTGCCTGCAGCTGGTGTGGCTGCCTGCTGCTGGTGTGACTGCCTCAGCTGGTGAGGTTGCCTTAGCAGGTGTCGCTTATTTGAATCATGACTGGCAGCCAAAGTTGTAATTTTTGTCTAGCAAGTTTTATGTATCTCTTGCAATTTCGACTTCGTATTAAATGCATCACGAGAAAATCTAGCTCGATTGTGCTCCTACACAAAATGTAGGGTAAGTTAATTTGTGACGGAACTACATTTTTCAGTTTGCATCAACGCTCAACTGTTGAATGTTTGAATCGTACTTCGCTTCAGCTTCAAGGAGTTTTCTCGAGTCGCTGTCGTGTCTACGAACTTAGTTACGAAATTATACTCGCTAACTCCAATTACAGTACTTTTCCCCTTATAGATATGAAACATGTAAGAGACTCATAGTGCACGGCCACGTAATGTCATTTGACGGCTGACGAAATCGCCCGTCAGCGACTGTCCGAGATGCCGTCCCTGCACAATGAGGAAGATTTAGAGCAGGAACATAGGAGTAAAATCTACGCGGAGATTATTGAATCGCATAGATTTAGAGCTCTCAGGCAGGCGTTAAATAATAATCAATTAATCTCAGGCCAAGAGGTACTTGTATAAAGAAAAGCGTTGTTACGAAAATGTTTGTTTATGTAGCCTTTGATGAAATTTATATTCTCGTGTAAGGGTTTAAAGGGAGACCTTCATTCGCAAGCCTGGTGGAGAATCGTTGGAGAAAGAAAGAATCAATATAGGAAAGGGGGTTATGAGAGGAAGAGGATGTAGGAGGGAGAGGTTGTAGGAGGGAGAGGATGTAGGAGGGAGAGGATGTAGGAGGGAGAGGTTGTAGGAGGAAGAATTTGTAGGAGGGAGAGGTTGTACGAGGGAGAAGTTGTAAGAAGGAAATGTTGTAGGGTGGGTGATCACAGCCACAATCACAAATTAGGACTGGTGAAGGTAAGCTTATCAAAAAGGCAGGTTGGCCGTGGCAGCTGCCACTCTGCGATCGAACTTTCGTAGCTCAACATAATGAGGTCACAGCACCTGTCATGTTGGAGTCGCCTCGCACTCTGCAGAAATGAGTCCGACACAAAGTTTGGCAGGGCACAGCGTGCCCGATTGGACATGTAAAAATGAATATCAATTAATTTCTTCCTACGTTCTACGTCTGTGAAAATAGTTTTCGCAGTTGTTGTTATTATTTTATGAGACGTTGAAATCCTGTCAAAATATTTTTTGGGCTATGAAAGTACATTAAGTAGCAAAATTGTGCCGTAACCATTGTTGGCAAGACAAATTTTATTTCTCGTGGCTCACAAGTTATTTCTATGAATAAGTACTCTCGAATTATCAGTAACCTAGATACCGCCATAATGGATGTTAAGGGCCTTCCGCGTGCGCGATATTTCCTGTTTATTGGCGCCCGAAATAAATTCAGACATATCTCTTCGCAGCTGCCTGCGGCTACGGAGACTAGAAGCGAGAATACGACGCCTGCCCTCGGGATTAAGGCTATCAAATTTGCCCCTTTTCTTGCACTACGTACGGCCACAATGTTAACATATTTCAGTCTAAACGAAAGTAATTTGTAAAGTTCTTCTCTTCTGAGTAGCCTGAATACTGCGCAATTCGCTGCTTTCTTTGCCTTGGCAAAGTGAGACTGTCTAATACAGGGTGGCGCATAAGTAACGCACCCTTTTAAAAATTAATAAAGAAAAAAGCATGAAAGGTAAAGAGATTTGAATAATTGCGAACGATAGAGGAACTCCTAAAGTTTATTTACATGTCGTATCATGTCTACCGATACCCAGTGTATACTTTTTTCTTCATTAATTTTTTAAAAGGGTGCGTTACTTATGCGCCCCCTTGTACATCACTACGAAGTAATTTATTCACAAAAATTTTCTTGTGGAATTCGATGCATTCCGAATACAAGTTTTCACGAACAAAACTTGTAGAAGTAAACAGACTCTCGATGAGACGAAAGTTTTTCAAAAAATATTCTACTACACACATATCATTTCGCTATCCTAAAATTAAGGCATAGTGTGCCATCTGTTTGTACTGGGCTCCTCAATCTGTGGTCAAACAATTAAACCGAAACTTTTCTCGATATGGGCAAATCAAGCAAGTTCATATATAATTAAAATGGAACCTCACTAGGTTCTCTATCAAAAGAAAGGAGAAACCTGAAATGGCTTCTGTTGAAACAAGACAGAAAGGAAAAATCGAATTAAGGGCGAAAATGGCACTGCGTGACGCGTTTGATAGCTATGAAGGACACAAGTTACCGGAACAAACTTTCGTTTTTTACGTTTAAGAAACAGCTTTTCACGCTAATTTTGATCGGGTCCATGTGAAATCAGAAAAATTTTATGTTAATTGAGGTATTACAGCTAAAACAAAGACACAGAAAAGTACTTTAATACCTAAGCTCGTGTTTTGTTAATGCTTTGTAAGGTTCGAATCCTGGTCCCCATCCATGGGTACCACGATGCCTTTAAAGCAGTGGATCTCAACTGTTTTGGATGCCTTTTTTGGACCTCAACCTCTTTCCACGCCCGCGTTCGAGCAAAATTTGACTGCATCGTCGGGCCCCTTACAAATCTCGAGCGACTCGAGAAAAAAAGAGCTGAACTTATACTAAATTTGATTCTAAAAAATATCAACAGAGTAATAAAGAGACTGATTGCTCCTCATCAAAATAAGGGCTACTCCCAGCCCCTGGAATGTTGTCTCTCGCGCGCTGTTTCGATTGACGGGAAAAGACTTTGCCGTCGTTGGGCTTTCCTGTCTCACGACGCAGGCTTCGCGGGAAAAAACTGCTCATGAGATGAATTTGTGAGCTTTAAATCCGCTATTCAGCTCAGGTGCAGGATTTATGGATTGCAGCTTTGCCCTTCAGCTCACGAGTGGGATTAATGGGTGGAGCTCCGCTGTTCAGCTCGTTTGTTGGATTTCTGGGTTGTAAATCCGCTTCTCAGCTCACGCATGAAAGTCATGGGTGGTAAATCCACTTGAACAGTGGATTTACCTCCTTCATTGCTTCATTGCTGACGTGTGGGATTTTTGGGTTGTAAATTCGCTGTTCAGCTCATGCGTGGCGCTCATGGGCTGTAAATCCGATGTTCAGCTCGAGCACAAAATTCATGTATTTTAACTCTGCTGTTCAGTTGCCTTAAGAAAAGTAGCAGCACACAAGTAGGCCCAAACGCTGGAGTACTGTCTTCCTCCCTCTGACTTCTGTTTCCTCTTTTTGCATTCATATATTCCTGGACCATTCATTTTCATCATTATTAAAAAAGACGATAACGACTGCACTGTATACGGACGCTCGTCCCTACGGTGTACTTGTACGCTACAACGTGGGCCACTTTAATTCGTTCTCCGTATAAGCGTACAGTCACTCTCAAAATGAACTTATTGGTATGTCATTCTTCGTAGGCAAACATTTAGTAACTCATATTCTAAAAAAACATAAATAATATAAATACGAAGTATTTAAGACACTTTTTTTTTTGGCACAGAACCAAAATACATACGTGGGTAGAAAATGTATTGTGACACGAATCTGTTACTTATATGTCAGAGCGACAAGTACAGTAAAAAAGGGCGACCACAACACAATGAGCGTGAGTCTACGGTATTTGGTACGAAAGTTTAACTTACTCTGATTATTTATTGGTTCTACGTATGGACTGAAAATGAATAGAAAATGTAAATAAATAACACGGATACATTACTTTTAAACTCCAGTTACCAGTGCTGTTTAAGTCGACACAACCTGAAGTTTTAGGTTCTACACTTCGTTATACACATTAAGTTCACATTAGTTTAAGTGCGAACTAATTCACCACTCTATCGAGGTGAAATGACATTTTATTCCAAAGAGTACACTGAAAGCATTTATTTTGCAAACGATCACATAGCCAGCCATTCCATCACCCTCCGCATTCCGCCCAGCATTCAGCTGATGATTTAATCTCGATCCCTATAAATGAGTCAAGATAAATTGTTCTCTTTCTTTTCAAAATCTTCCATGGCCTTCATTAGTGACAGAGTTGAAGTAAACCACCGAAATCATAAGTCGATATTCCAGGGAAAAGAAACGCTGAAAGATCATCACTAGGTCAAACAGAACTGAACACCAACTTTCGATTCCAATATGGATCAGAATTGGTGCAAAGAATGCTGGAGGAAACTCTTTGTGAAGAACTTTGTCTAGCATCAAGTTCAAACATTGATTCAATGACGTTTATTGGCATGAAATAGAATATCACATTTTTTCCTCATTCAACTGTTTCTATTAGGCTACTTCTCGCCGATAATAAAAATCATAACTGGAAGCTTGAACATCACATCCACATTTATTCTTAAGGTTGTAGTTTAAATGATTGAAAAACCAATGTGTACCATGCTTTGTATTGCCGGTGACTGATTTCTTAAGAATAAATTTTTCTTTCTTTCACTTCTTGGGCCAAATTTAGTAGGGACACTAAAGCCTGCTGGTTCACTGCACAAAGTGTTCACTTGTTTAGTGCAGGTTTTTTGTACCTCAGTCGACAGGTGTTCGAATTCAATGGTGAAAGCGAAATGGATGCCGCATCGAAGTCATGGCGTTATATTCTGACGCTTCTGACCTTGCTTCGTTGTTCTTCATCTCACACTTTTTTGAATAAACTAACAAATGTAATTGGGAAGTCTTCACGTGGACATAGCAAATACCTCAGGAAATACAATGTACCGTCGTCCATAAATTTATGCCTTTGACTGGTCCTTTCAGAAAATGTACCCTGAAAATTAGGCCGATAGTCTATAAGCGTACATCGACCAAAAGCAACATTAATTTTTTGTTAATTCATCATCATTCTTAACCATCTTCAATCATGTAGCAGCAATTTTAATGGAACTTTGTGCTTGAAAGACTCCACTGTTATTCCCAAGTTAACTTTTCGAGTCTTTCTAACTCCATTGGTCAATGGTTAGATGGGTAGCCAAAATTACAAATGCCAGGGCGTAAAAGTTATACTTTTTGATGACATGTGAGAAATTACTTAGAGAATGTCTTTCGTGACTGAGTCATTACCCGATGGTTATGAATTTGAATAATTTCACGACTCCGTGTAATCGGTGAAGTGTTATCGGGGGAGCGTTATTGGGGGAGCATTATTCGGGACCGTTATCAGGGGACCGTTATCAGGGGAGTGTTTTCAGGGGAGAATGAAACACTCCCTGAGAATGAAAAAACGTTATCAGAAACGCTTCATTGGAAGAGCGCTATTTGGTGAGCGTTATTTGGGGAACGTTATCGGGAGAGTGTTATCGCAAGGGCATGACCGGACGAGCTTTCTAAGGAGGCGTTATTTGAGGAACGTCGTTGGGCAAGTGTTATCGTGTGAATGGTATTATCGGAGATTGTTATCTGGGGAGTGCTATTATCGGCGGAGTAATATCGTGGGAGGGCTACTAAATTTCACAATTTAATAATTTTTATCACTTCGTTCTCAGGTAATAGAATTGATGAATTAGCCTTAAATGATATTCACCTATAATGTCCTCTACTTCAACATTTAACATGTAAGTTCAATCGTTAATTATTCTTTTTGAAAACCGCTGCTTTCATGTTATGCTAGATTTAGTTATGCGTACGGCCATTCAATATACATTTACAAGTTTCCTATATCATATATGTTTCTTGAATAGTAACATTAATATTTTCTTAATAAATCTTGAAGAGCCTTACTGTCTTTATTTTTCTTTTCTTCATGAGGGTACTCGCTCAATGCTTGAATGCATGCAAGTACAAATGAGCCACCCTTCGAATTCGCTCCAAAGAAAACCTCTGCTAAGAGACACTGATCCGAGTTGTTTAATTCTGGCTTAGTTTTCAGTTGTGAATATTCGTTTTTGTCTCTCGAGAATCAGGCTGCAAAAGAACGCCCTGGAAGAAATATGAAGAATCCAATTCCAGAAGTTTATTTCATCAAGTTCTGAGCGGAAAGCTGATCTCGGACTGGTATGAAGCGATGAAACTCTTGCGGATCAAAAAAGAAACTTCCGCATCTGTTCCGTGACGCAAAAAATCCACATTTATGGCAGTGAAACATGAATTTTGAAATGTCATCATAGCAAAATTAAAATAATCGGTAATAAATTTCATTTAACTTCCCTGTATAACGTTTAACGGAAGTACTCATATACATATTTTAGCTATCTGGATCGAGTTTTTAAGTAAAATTTATATGAAAATAAGCTGTATTTGAAGTATTTTCTCGACAATTTATGTTAAGGGTTTTGGAAAACATGTCAATTCGGCAGCGTATTTGACCTCGTGTGGTAATGCGTCTTTAAAACAGTGAAGGGCCGTGAGACTCTCCATTGAAAAATTCTTATCTGAATTATTATGCAGCGTTTCATTCATTTGAGTTTATATCAATATTTTTGATTTGTAAAATATAATAGAAACAAGTTTCTACAGAATATTTTTATCTAGAAATCTCTTCCATCGCTAGAATTTATGGAGAGTAACGTTCAATAAAGATTTAATGCAAAACTGGAATTAAATTCTACACCATACGAAAATAAATTAATCTTAGTAACAGGTATTCATTCTGCACATGCACATCCACGTGTATTTACGAGTGATCATCAACTGAATGACATCATACAAAATTGAAGAATATTTTTTTTATTGCACCATATCTAGTTTATTTTGGATTTCAGGGGTGGGTCCTGTTTTGTGTGTCCACAAATTGTTCTGAAAAGGTCACTCTTAGTCAAGGCAACAATTTTCCTAGGAGTATCGTCTCATAAATTTGGCTATTCATCAGAATAGTTTTTACCTTGGTTTACAAATGAAGATCATTTGAGATTTTGAGCCATTTGACAGAGTAACACTTGCCATTAAAATTTTAGTCTGCTTTGGGATGGTCTCTTACTCTACAAGAATGTCATGCCATAAGCCGCATAAATTCTGTTAACATAGTAATTCGCCAAACACTCCACGATGACGATATTCTCGTTTGACCGATTACTAATTCTGTGCGCGGCCCGAAAAATATCATCTGGCATTTTCTTTCCTTGAGCAAGCCAATTGTTCCTGAAAAACTGCGATAAGAGTTGTTTAGGTTTGATTTTGTCACGTTTTAGTTTAATTGATGAGGGACAAATCTTTTCGTATAGGTTGCCTGTATTCTACACAGTGACACTAATTTTCATCAAGTTCCATTATAACCGAACAGGCTGTCTCCTTCCAGGAATAGTGCTTAAAGAAGTTGTATGGTCGTCATGATTTTTTTTTCTGCGCACATTGACTTGTTTAGCAGCATCGTTGTTGCTGACGCCTGGCGGTATCAAGGCCAAAATTTGACCCCTTGCCCTAAAGTCGCTGTTGTTCAATGAATGCTTACTCCAAGCTATCTCGAATAGTAAACTAGGGAATAAAAGACGTTTACGAAGTACCGTGCCAAACGTCAAGTAAATCCGCTCGCTATTAAGCTTTTAAATTTAGTCAGATTAGATGAGTTCGCTTCATGGTGCGCTTCAGACTCTGAATGAATGATATTTCAAATTGCTTGTCTATTAAACGAAAATAGGCAAAGAGAAAATTCAAATTTTTACTTCTGAAATCCATGCATCTGAGGCTAATATATACCGCAAACATGTTTAATTATATGTGGTAAACAGTCAATGATGTTTAAAGACAAAATAGGACGAAACCGGTACACAAGGTCAAGGAACATTGGCTCAGCTGTTCCGAACATCAAACGACCGCTGCAACACATCCAAAAGGATCATTCGATAATCACATGAGGCATTTGATGAGCTTATAATTTAAGTTCATCGATAAAAAGACTATATTGTAGGTAACAATGAATAATCAAAATATTGTGTATGTATCATACTGTACGATAATCCGTATGTTACGTTGAGCGTGAACCAAAATTATTAATGTAGCTATAGTGGGGACCAATGGTGTTGTACAAAACTACTGGAGTAAAGATGATGTGTATTCAAATTTATGGAGTTGAAGATAGTGTTTGATCGTACGTATCCTGTACCAGTTGGTTTGGTAAGATTCATAGTGACAAAGCATGGGCTTAAGACGGAAGTGTAAGAAGTTGTGCACTGAGACGTATGACCACGAGATCATTTTTGTCATCTTTGAAGACCCAACTAATCCTTGCTCCACTTACTGCGTTCGGTGCATTAAATAGAATTATTCTAGAACATGTCATGCTTTTGTTCAAACAAAAATTCAGCATATGTCTTTGTTTAAAAAAAAATTCAGCATGACAATTGAATGTATACATATACTTGTTTGTTTGTCTTGCGCTCATTTTAGCTTGGATGCTCTTGAAAAGGAAATGTGCGTAATATAACAAATATTAGTTAACCAGTAAACGAGTTGGGCTGTAAAAGGTTGATAAAACCCATGGAATACAAAAAATAGGTTCACGGCTGGAAATGACAAAGATGAATAAGTTCAATTGGAGAGTAAAGTTCGGTCGGAGAATAAGGTTTACAAGCGTGCGGGTTCCAGAGCGTGCGAGTCCGTACGAGGGGGCTAGAACGCATGTTTGATGTATGAAAGGCAACCCTCGGTTCGGAAAGTTAATGGAGACGTTTCAATTCATAAAGAACAACATAGAAAGCGGAAGAATTATAGCCTAACGAGATGCATTGCCAAGAGTTTATGATGAAATACATATTAATATTATCAATATATATATATATATATCTAGATTATGTTCTCAATATTGTAGAAAATTCGTCAAACACCAATTTCAGGTGCAATTTAAATACTTTTTCTATAACGTTAGCTTTATAATGCGTTGTACTATAAGAAGTGAATATCGGAAATGCAAGGCTGTACTCATATGTAACACTTTTATTGTAATAAGTTTTATTTCTAAACTTATGTTTTTCGAGTTTTTCCTGAATTACTTTTGCCGCGTAAACTTAGGTTATGAATTTTCGCGGAAGAGGAAGCTAGGTGATACAAAAACCGAATAAAGTACGAGAATTACAATGATGTATTGAAAAAAGTGATTCATTGTTATTTTTAGCTGGGAAGTAAAGAGCTTTTTTCGATAGCATTACTGAAATGAGTCACCGATGAAAATATTCCAATCAATAAATAAGATTAATTGGCTCTAAATTATAAATGTTATGGAAGGCGAGACTTCACAGGGAAGGCAGAAACGAAACGGTAATTAGAGACAGGCTGAAACAATTCTTGAAATCTTCATAAATACGTGAAAGAAAGTTATGTAACCAATTTTACTAGTTCAGTTACCGATCTTTATGAATATAGGTAGGCGTAAGATAATCGACGCATGGAAATTAGGGGTAATTACATTCTACCATACTCGAATTTAGACTAATATATTTTAGTAAATTCAAGAACTATCGATGCAGAATTATTCACTAATTTGCCATCAGAAGAGCATGGAGTTCAGCATTCTTGGTCGGACAAGCACTAAACAAAGTGCTAGTACAGGAGAGTGGGCTGGAATTCCCTAGGTTGCAGGGCAGGAAATGATACAAGGATACCAACGACCCGAGCAGGTATACATGAACTGCACTTCTATACTGAAACTTGACTTACATTTGCTCCATGTGAAGCGATTTGGGGGAAAAAAAGGGAAAATGTTAGAATTCGAAAAATGTTCGACATCAGGAAAAAATTTCCTATATTCTGTGAATGAACGGTATGAACGTTCTATGCAGAGCTAAAATCTTTTCATGGTCATGCCTGGAAAACACTCGCAATATAAACTGAGTGAGAAGAAAAATAATTGCGCAGAAAGGTTTATTTTCCACGTAATGGTGCTAATCGTTCGTGTGTCAAGTTACCTTTGTTCTTCCTACCTCGGTCTTACAATCACGGCAATCTTCTTCCCTGCAGATGTTACCGCGAAGAGCTTTGAGCAAAATAATAATTACTTTAAAACTCGTTGCTCGACTGCAGTTGATGCTCGTCTTGTGGTGAGACAAGGTGATTAGTCCTAGTCTGTGTTGCCCGAACGGCGAGGTGATTTGCACGATTTAATCACAAAGAAGTTCGTTACAGCTTTTGAACTCATGTCTGCAGAGTCACTCTTCATAACCAGCCATACCGGTTCCAGAATGATGCTTCGCCCCACGGGATGGAGAGGGCGTTCTTTTGCGTGATGCCACACGTCGAGAAAACGGAAAGGCAGACCATGCAGCGACCACGGTCTCGACTCTAGCATTCCATAATTTTTGATATCGAGCGATGACGTAATATGGTACAAACGCTCATCACGGAGATAACCCAATACTTATATTCGACACTATTTTATCATTGCCATTACCAATCAAAGCTACATGGTTGCTATGTTACTGTTGTACATCCTATCATGGAAGCCAGGCATCCGCTGGATGTTCATTGATGCTGCACCGGACGATAACCGGCCGCGTTCCGGCACGCCATGCGGGCCTGTGACTGCGCTAGCGGCAACCTATCACAGAACACAGATAATCCGTTCCTGTAAAATTGAGTTTCGTCCTTGAATGCTGCGGTGGGATCAGTACCGATATTTACTAGCCTTCCTTACATTGTGAGTTACTTACGTAGAAAGTGGAGAAGTACTTTGGCATGCTGGTCCGTTGATTGATTGGAACTGTTTTCAACGAATGGTACGTATTCCAGGTGGTAAATTTTGATGCTATTCTCGAAAAGACCTCCACTTTATAAAGGCACACAGTTTGGATCTGGAACTTTGCAGACAACTTGAATGAAAAAGGTAGAAATTGAGCCATTCCATGTTGTTGGGAGAGAAGCTGTGGCGTTGTCCTTAATGATTAAATAAAATGAAGTATACATAAAACTTGCTAAATAATTGAAATAGGAAACAAATCTAAAGTTCACAGTATGAGTGACTCTTGTTAATTGCAGGGAGATATGACCTTGATACAGGAATGTAGGCAACGTACATACTCCTTTGTAGGTATATGAATACCGATCGTTCGGGAAGTACTACTGCTGGAATATTTTAATTATGTACAAGGACTAATTAATATTGGTACTAATTACGGTTGATATTACGTTATTAATTACGCAATCATACGCTTCACAATTGAAGAATAAGATAACAAACCAATTTACTATCTTGAAAGAAATATATTCATAATTTACGTTTCTTCTACTATTTTTTCACGTAGTCAACATAATTTAAATTATTACATTTTTTACAATTATATACTAACTTTCACTCTTTTGCACTTTTCTCACACCTTGCTGCTGTTTAGAATAATCATATCTTTTTCGTTGTGCTCAATTTTCACGCTCTTAAAATATATTTAATGCTACATGCAACATTGGCAAATTTAGCAGATTTTTCTCAGATTTTGTAGAATTCACAATCCTATTGAAGGAGATCCCTTGTAACTGCACCCGTTTCACTGATTTTACACAATTTTCAAGTTTTCAAAATAATTTTTCATTTTTTGCCCAATTTTCAGAATTTGTTACAGAATTTGCTGCAGATTTTTTTGAATACTTTACCTACTTTTTACATATATTTTGCATTCATTTTGCTGAATTTGAAATTCATCCATGAATGTTCTCAATTCTCACTGAATGGGAAGATTTTTCTCTTAATTTCGGTGTCAACTATTGGTCAACTATTAAACGGTGTCAACTATTAAACGTTTGTACAATTTTATATTGTTGGCATTATTTTTACAAACTTAGAAATATTTGCAAACATAAATTTCATCATTACTCATAAATATCACCGACGTATTTGTCATTTTCAGATATTTCACAAATGTATCATGCTCGTTGTTACCCGTATGCATAAAAAAACACACTCTTTGCCCAAACTCCGCACTCTCACATGATTTTGAAACATTTTGTCAAAGTTTCAAACTTGATGAATAATCTTGAGAATTTATGGGTAATTTTCACTTGTTTGAACATTTCTGAAAGCAGAAAAATTTCACAACTTCCTGTGAACTTTGAAAATTTTTGCCGCAAATTCACTATTCTGTGTACAATTATTACACGTACAGGCAGCCATGTGAAATTTGAAATTCTTTAAAAAAATTTACGCATCATGCTTAAATTTGACTTGTCTGCATAATTTTCAGATAATGGTGAACATTTAATAATTTCCGAATAATTGTCAATTTTTTCCATTTTTTTTTCCAGTTTGTGAATTTTTAAATCATATTGTATTAGATGATATTGAATAACATACAATATCTTGCGGACAATTTTGTATTACATGGTAATATATCTGATTTTTGATCAAATTTCCAATTTTACACGAAATTTTTAATGCTATGAAAGGTTTCGCAATTTTTACTGATTGATTTGCTTTTTAATCAATATTCTTAATGCCAGAATTTAATACGTAATTATTTTTAGCCCAATTTTTACACTTTTTGCTTTATGAGGATCTTCACAGATTTTGAAAAATGTTCACACATTTGAATTATTAACTTTTGTTTAGAGATTTCTACGCGAAACCACAACTTTAATTTTGTGCACCATGTTCAGCTATTTTTGTAAAATTTATGACCTTTATATACAGCTTTTTGACATTCGACTTTTCAGCTTATATACAACATATTCAATATGTTGTTTTTACCGTGGTGTTGTTTACAGAATTATCGCACATTTTGTATATTTGATTCGCTTTTTGCACACTTTTCATACATATTAACTATTTGCGATAACTTTCGGAAAACTTTATCCTAATATCTGAATTTCGACATTTTTTGACCTATTTGAATAATTTTTGAACAAGGTGGAATATTCTGGCAAAAATGTCACCCACTAACAGCATTCACGCTCTTCGAATTTGTTTATTGTGATTCAGTATTCCCGTATGTGGGGAAAAAGTGAATCGAAAAATTACAAAAAACTTCCGAAAACGCTCGAAATGTGCATACTAAATCGAAATTGTGTAAAGAGTGTGAAGTTTATTGAAAAACATTGCAAATTGCTCAAAATGTGTGCAATATTGGGAAAAGTAATACGGGTACAGTTGTGGAAGAAAGAGTAATGTATATACAATGCATGAAATACGTGGAAAAAGAGTGGAATATGAAAAAAAGTGCACAATATGCAGGCAAAAAGTGTGAAATTCGTAAGGTGTGTAGAATTTGGACAGTATGAAACAGGTGAAAAAATGCAAAAAATATTCCTAATCATATCAATCCATGCAAAATGAGTGAAAAGTGTGCTCAGATTCTTAAAATAGTAAACAAATTATTAACATTGGGGCAAAAATTGTTTGAGTCGAGCGGTAAGTAATGAATTGAGCAAATATGCCAATATGTAATCTACAGTGTGAGAGACTCAAAAAATTTGTATGTCGCCAAGGACAGAAGAAAACTGCCCAAAAAGTGTAGATACTTAGCTGAAAATATTATTATTTTTTAAAACGGGTGAAAACTGTTCCAAAACAATGATATTTCTCTAAAAATGAGCGTCATATGTAGAAAAAATGCGAAAATTTTGAAACAAAATTACAATTGAAGCAAAATGCGCTACAACTATGCAAAAAGTATATTGAATTTAACAAACGTTTATATGTAGTTTTGGAAAGTGTAAAAGTATCGAAGACTTCATATATTTTCAAAAAGTGTGAAAATTGTGTAGCGTGGTGGCAAATCGTACAAAAATAGGAAATAATAAGTAAAAACTGCAAAAAATATACAAAGTGAGTATGAACATTTGCAAATGTGGTAAAATTACAAAATGCCGGATATTGTTGGAAAATTGCGGACGGTCGATATACGGATTTTTTAAAAATTGTTCAACAGCGTTAATTTAAGTCGAGCCATAACTTGATAAATTGAGCTAAAAATATGTGATCACCAATAAGGTTGATGAAAATTGTTCAAAGCATCAAAACATTGCACGAAAGCCTGAAAATCTTTTTAAAAATGTAGAAATTGGAGTATGCGTTTGATAACTGAACAAAAAGTGTGAAAATCGGGTAGAAGTGTTGCCATTGTGTGAATAATGCGAAATTTGTTCGCAATGATTGCAAGTGGCTCAAAATGCATGAAAATTGTTCTACATGCGAATAAAGTACAATAGTACTGAACACCGGTCAAAAAGGCCCGAAGTCGTGCACAACGTGTCAAAATTGCAAGAAGAGTGTGAGCATATTTAAAAATAAAATATTTTACGTGGCAACATTTTCAGTTGCCCGAAAGTACTTACTCTTAAAGGGTAATATATATAATTAAGTGACATGGGATTATCGCTCTAAAATGTTTCCCGCTGTACATCGTAGTTTCGTTACAATTTTGGTGGTTTTCTCGCTCCATCTTGGGTGCAAATGTTCATGAAGACTACACTGTGTGAATCAAAACAATGTATACCTCACTTTTAAGTGCTAGTAAAATGGAACCAAATGAATAGATTTTATCATACTTGATTTTATTGGATATAGAAACATATTCTGTATCACACCATTACAGAAATTTTGCAAATTAAAAAAACTTTCTACATGAAAAAATTATTTCTTCAATACGTAGTTTTTGGATTTTTTGAAGCATTTCGGAAACCATTATAATATTTTCTTGAGTTCTAGCACTTCTTCCTTTGTTCAAATGAAGCTCAGTTCCATCTTTATTGAATTTGTGCACAATACAATACAAGGCTAATTCAGTTGGAGACGCTCTTCCACGAAAAAATTCTGAAAATTACCGGCACACTTTTTGGTAGCTTTACGTTTGATTGTAGCTCTTAACTAGAAAAATTCACTGCTCATTTGTTAGTTGCATCTTGAAGAGATTGGATTAGGCAAAAATAAAAATATTTTCTAACAGATTACAGGAAATAAAGTCCAGTATCATATCTTCAGTTATTCTTAAAATTTATTTTTCATTATGAATTAATTAGGTCGCAGGTTAACAAGCGCTATCATATGAACGA
>VOMN01137292.1:0-14360 GCA_014899125.1 Orchestia grillus | reverse complement strand
AGGGGGGATGAGCGGAGAGGGGAAAATTCCGCTACGCATGGTCCGGCACAATGAACCAGCACATCTGTTGTCTTAATTAACACGAAATAAAATACAAATTGCACAAAAAACTTTGAATTGAGACGAATAGAATTACATTATACGCAAAGTTAGGAAGTAAGATACTTCTGTTCGTTTCTTTACTTAACACGTTTCCTTTGAGAATACCATTTGCTAGGGTAAAATGACCCACCGATGGGTCACGTCGCAAGAAATACATTTATTTAAGTGCATGTGTATGTATTAGAAGGCGGCACATCAGTGTGGCCTGAGCAAGAGGGCTCGAACCACGTCCAAGGTTTCCAAGGTATCAGAATAAAAATTCTACAAAGTTTTTTAAAAATGTCCATCATTCGCTTTTGAGTTTAAAGCCGCGTACTGTGCACGCAAACGTTACAAAAATAATGCGCGTTAAAAAGGATTAGAAATAAATGAAATACAGGGACGATTTGCCCCAGAAATTCAAACAAAAGACGCGTCCAGCCAACAGCCTACACGCGTACGGTCTGAAATTTCATCAGAATTGGTCGGCATTTAGTTTCTTTGTTCGAACGATTGAGTTCAAAAGGCTTCGAGTGAGCTTTAAAATCATGCCCATGCAAGCAGGCAAATCACATTTCCTGATCACTTAATTGGCCGTTATTCAACTGGACGAAAATTGAGTTCTTTCAATTAAACCGATTTAGGCAGTCGATGGCGGGGTGGGTAAATTTCTGATAGCTCTCGCCATGGACGGTTGGAATGATTGCATTTTGCAGCATCTGAATGTATATGCTGAGCTGCAGGCTCGCCGCGATGTGTTTGATTGTGTACGAGTAATGGTAGAATTTCTGGGGAAGTTTGTCGGGTGCAGTCGAGTTTACTGAGTCACTCGGGCCGGCGCTCAAAAACTGCCTATTATCGAAAGACGAGAGCGTGGTGGAAACATTGGCTATCAAGTAAAAGGAATTTCAAATAACTTTATTCATGAACGAAGCGGGTACGGCAGTGACAGCTTTTCTCAAACGAAGGGAAGCTGTTTCCTCTTGTACGATAGAAAAGCGAAGAATATTCGTGTTTCATTGCTATGAAAAAATGCTTTCTGTTTTATTTGAGGATTTAAGGAACCGAAAACTTCTCGCACTCATTGATCATACGCAACAACGTTGAAATCATTTATCAATTTAGACAAAGCTAACATTCTACGTTTCAAAACTAAATTACGCTTTTGATTTCAATTTTCAGAACCTACACATGTGAAAGTATAGATTAAATAAAACGTTGCGTTTCCTTGCCACAATGGAGTTCACTTCAGCTGCAGCCTCGCACATTAATGTTTGCAATTCTGAAGGTTTGTGGCCGCGCTAGGCTTTCTTTTCAGCGACTTTCCCTCGCCCCACTCAGAGTAAATGCATGTAGTTGCCCCCCATTCCCCCCCTACCCCCCCGCAGATAGTGCAAGATCGGCTCCAGCAAACAGCCGCTCTACAGTCGTCCCCCGCATAGAGCGGCATAATCTAGAGCAAGCATCAAGTGGCATGGAAAATGTTTGGCTTATAAGAAGCAAATAGAGCGTGATATAAGGAGCAAAGAAGAAGATAGAGCAGTTGTTAACTGCAAACGATTTACCGCTCTATGCGGGGGACGGCTGTCCTGAGAAAAGGATTCTCAGTCTCTCGTTCCGTTTTTCTCACGGGCTCCTATGAAGTGCTGACATGTCAATGGTGGTATTTTTGTGTGATGAGTGTTGACAAAAACATCCTGCCATCTCCTCCCTGTCAAAGGCCATTTTTGCCAGAGAGGTTTCTCGCAATGTTTACTAGCGGCTTTGGAAACAAACCTAAATTTTACCTGCCGATGTTTATCGGATTTGAGTTAAATTTTATCTGTCGGAAAAGTAGGCAATGAAGCTCTTAGACAAAGTCTTATTCTGAATTCTGAATGCACACCAGTGAAAACGCCATGCAGGAAAAATTGACATACCGAACTTCAGTTAGTTTTAACATTTCCTACGAAAAACGTTCTTGGGAATCAAACACTGAACTGACAAACTCTCGTATTGATAAATTTTTAACAAAATATAATTCAACTCTCAAGTACCAGTTAAAAAATTTTGGAATAGCCGGTAAAAAGAACTCTTAGTTGAACCTCGCGAGGACTGTTGAACCTCGACTGTATATATGATACGAGGTTTGAGGTCATTGGTCCTGGGATGAAATCTGCTTTTGGGAATTCGATCCGCCCTGAATGAATAACTACGCGACGTTGTTCGAAAGCTTGGCAACTAATAAATAATTGCCTCAGAATTTTTTTTTAATTTAAATTTCCTAACAATGGAACTTGAGAGCCTTTCAACTTTCGCTCGTATGCGCTATGTGTGCCACGCCCTTCATCAATAGATACAAATATCATTGTGGTATCTATGCTACATCTTGATCACAGACTTCCACTCTTAACGATTCTAACCGCAAATTATTCGCTGGTCTTGCCTGCTAGTTTTTATTCAGTAGGATCTGAGTTAAGAAAAAACATTAAACCCGACGAATAAAGCTATCTAACTTAAAATGAACATACAATATGATTTTGGAAAGTATGTTGTCACAAAATTACGAAGGCTCACAGAAGTATTGACACAGAAGTACAACACAGAAACAATTTCAACTGTTTCCATAATTTTCTCAGCCCCCCTGCTGGTGGTCTGCTCTCGAGATGTTCCAGAAAGCCTGGAAAGTATCCTCAGCCCAAGCTCTTTGTTCTTCCGAAGGGTCTCTGAGTGAATACATCACTGCACACAAATGCTCGTGAATAAAAGATTCAGCCATCACTGAGGACCGAACAGTCGAAAATAAAATAGGTCCCTCGCTGAACTTCCGCTCTTTGATGCATCGTAAGCCAAAATGCATTTGCAGTTGATGAGTCATTATTCTATCAGTGACAAGGAGCTTGGGAACATCGCTTCATTTGATGTTTCTACGCACAAAATTTAAACTATTACATTATAGCTGGAATTTATTTAGCATAGGAACGCAGGTTTATTGAAGTCGTTTTTAACATGGAATTTCAAAGGCTTCTAATAGAAGAAACTCGACGTCATTTTTGTTACATATTGGACGTTAGTTGCATTATTACAAATCGCAATTATTTTTCGCAACATAAGCTTGAATTCCTGTTGAATTAGGAACGAAACGCAAACTTACCAAATGATACCAGATGCCCAGAAATTATCCGAATAGGTATAACTGCCAAAATTTCTGCTTCCTGTACAATAAGCGAAACCACCTCCATGAAATAGGGTCCCGACGCGCCCATTCTCAACAAGAACACAACCTGAAGACACAGCAACCTCGCTGGCCTCCTAACTGCGTGTCCTTTTGGCAAATTTGTCTCTGGTGGCCAGCGAGCTCCAATTCAAAGCAGCTACTTGTTTTTGTGTCCTGAAAGTCAGCGTTGTCTGTCGTTTTGTGGCCAATCACAGGATTACGCATTCCTGTCTCGCCTGCTGCCGAGCGCGTGTGCAAAAAGACGCGCTTACGTGCGGGAGATGACGACTACGCAGTTGATAAACCCATCAGCGAGTAAGTCTCTGGTATTCCCTGTAATCTTTGACATCAATTAAATAGAAACATGAAGAGGCAGGCTTCTGCAGGGTTCGTATCAAGGATTTTCTGTTCCCTCGTACAATAAAAACACGCATTCAGCTTTGTAAATTCAATAAGCTCGCTGCTCTTTGGATTGTCTTCGATGGCTGAATGTTTTGTGAAGGGAAATTTTTGTGCCCGGGAATAGTGATATTTTATCAATCACGGATATGATTTGGTAATCGAATGACTAAGCAAAATACCTCAGCCTTGTACTACCCGTAACTCGGGGTCGAACGCTACTGAAACGAGAGAGCGTGGTGGGAGCTTCAAATAATTCATCACCCAAACTCAAATGTACATTGGAGCGAAATGTCAAAATGTCTTGAAAATAAAGTTGTGAGAAATGCGTGACAGCATGCGCCAAGATTCAGTTTGTAAAGTCGTTTTGTGCTGTGTACTGTCTTGTAAATCTAGATTAATTTTATGTAATTTCAAACGTACTCTGAAAAAATCTTACCTTTGCGATGAAGTTTCATAATTTCTGAGAGGGCAATTTAGGAAACTTTCCTGGGTGCGAATGTGGAGCAAGTGGTCAACCACAAGCAGTACCAGTGGCAGTGCTCGGCGTACATTCCTCTCTGCCTTGTGGCAGTGGCAGTGCTCGGCGTACATTCCTCTCTGCTTTGTGGCAGTGGTAGTGGCCGTGTTCAGCGTACATTCCTCTCCGTCTTGTGAAGTGGCAGTAGAAGTGCTCTGCATCCATTCCTCATTGTCCTGTGGATTGTGGCAGTGGCAGTGGCCGTGCTCTGCATCCATTCCTCATTGTCCTGCTGATTGTGGCAGTGGCAGTGGCAGTGCTCTGCATCCATTCCTCATTGTCCTGCTGATTGTGGCAGTGGCCGTAGAAGTGCTCTGCATCCATTCCTCATTGTCCTGCGGATTGAATAAATAAAAAAATTTAACAGTTGAACTTGCTCATTAAAGAGTCACATGTGCATATTAAATTCGTCTTTTGTTCTTATTTTCATTCTGAGATAAATGCCCGTGTTTTCATTTGAGGGTCTGCTATTCACAGCTGAAGTTAATTTGTGAAAATTGTCGTTTGTCACAATCCGTTTTTTATGATTATAATCATAATTAATAATACAAAATAGATTAGTGCAGAATTGTGAGTTGGCAAGTCAATCACACTCTGTCTGCCTACTTTCAATGCGAATATTATTGCTTCCAAATGACTTATTTTAATGTATTCAGAGTTACCATGGGTATTGGATAAATTCATACCTGTAAGAGTGCGTACGTGCATAAGTACATATAAGGGGCCAGCTGCTGGGAGTACCTAATTTACTCATTCTGAATACGTGTTTGACAGCAGCTCCGGCTCTGGCACTCTGACAACGTCTCGGCCTGCCAGACGAAGTAACGCTCTGCCTCTGACAGGAGTTCCGTCAACGTACCCAGGCTGCTGTGCAGTTTCTGTATAAGAGTAGCGGTGAAAAATATATTTTCGTGAAGGTTTTTCTCCGAAAATTATTTCTCAACGAACTCCAGAAGCACAATGTCGGTGTTTTCGTTCGAGCCACTGTAACAGTTGTGTTTCAGTGGTCGTTCTGGTAACACGAAAATTAACATTAAAAATTTTATTACGAGCTAAAATTAATTTCGCCCGCAAGAGGAAAATACTTACTAATCTGCCCATGCTTTTGTGTTTCCATCGCAGGCCTAATGACCACCTCATGCACACCTTCAAACGTATCCTCAGTCCAAGGACCCTACCGTGAGGGGCAAGCTCAATACGTCACAGCAATTACCCCTGACATAACTGATACTACGCGACTCGTCTCGGCGATCATCCAGTAATTTTATCATCTATGCTAAAATTACATTAGCAGCATGTTGTAAGTTCGACGAATGGAGCTTTTCACTCTAGTTTCCACGTGAACGTAATGCTTTTAATAATGCTTCAGCAACGGTCTTTGTCTGTTTGAACATGATCAAACTCTCCCACTCTGCTCCATTGACAAACGACAGAGCCGCCTACAAGATGCAATGCTTTGTCTTTTCATTCCACACACTCTGACCTTTGGTTCTTTCATATTGAACTTCACGAGGGTTAATCCAGTATATGTATGTGAATTGTTGAGGAATTTTTTGATAGCTTTAGATAATGATATAATGAAAGCGATGCTCTTTAGTACAATTGAACGTTACATTCGTGTTAACCATTCGTACTCGATTCTGTCGTACAAAATAACTGTAATACATCAATTTCCTTTAGATGATACTTCCACATTTGCCTCTAACGCTGTTGCATTCTTCCAGATTTGTTTCGTATATGTATAGAAATTATCTCGTTGAGGTGACCCTGTATGAAGTACCGGAAGTTTATTTTCAAACAAATTGCAATCTACTTTGGAGGCCTAAAAACTCTTTTTTCAAAGTTTGTGCTACATGTTGGCAGCTCGACGAATTCCAGCCGGAAAAAATTTCTCCGTTTTTTGTCGTAAACTAAGTTTGATGTGTTTAGCAGCGCAGCGCTAGATATGGCCAAAACAATTCATTCGGTTCACGAATGGCTTAATTTGATTAGCGACGCTGTTGAATAACAGAGACATGCGCGTAAGTGAAATTTAATTTTGAGTTCCAGGACTCCAACGTTAATTTTGAGTCAACTTTAATTTAATTCAAATTCAATTTTGAGTTCCAAGATTTCAACTTCAGGGCCCTGAAACTTGGACTTTTGAAATGCAGCTTTTTACAAGCGGTTGACTCAGCTCCAGTCGTATGACGCTGGTTGTAATTCATCTTTTCGACCATTTGGGCAAAATATCGACTGTATGGAAACACAAGAATAAGAGCTTCATGTTTCAGAAGATAACATTTCCTTAAAAATAGAGTAAACTTGTGCTCGGCACAAGTCTTTCTGCACCTAGCGTTGTGAGCTGGTTGGGGCGCTATGTCTGTTGAGCTTCAGGAAGGATTCATGCCGCCCTGCCGCAAATGAAACCAATTTTGTAAGCTGAAATTGCAATTTTGATTCCGCTTCTCTAGGGTATTTACTGGGACTAGAATTCTTTCATGGATGTTCAACTAAACCGTTCATGCCCTTGCTTTCGGGAAATCCAACTAGACTTAAACTCGGCTGTTTATAGGACACCAAACTAAGGCTGAGCCCTCGCTCTACCTCGGGTATGTAAGAGGCTCAAACTCCTTGGCATGGTCTGGAAATTTCTTGAGCCAGATATTAACGGCCATTTTCAAGTTAGAACCAAGTTTATAAGCATTGTTCTTGATTTTTTCTGATTATCGAATACAATTTTGATGATATTCCAAACGTTGGAGGTATAATATCAAATAATGATTTCAAACAGGAAGAATAGTTTTAGAATAATGCTTGTATAACTTAATGATTTCGTATTTAACGTATTCTCTACCGGAAATTAGGCTTACCAGCCATTATGAAATGCTTGAAGAAGTCTCAAAGCCTTGTGTTTAATGAGGGACCAATTCTGTCATTTTTTTAATTAAGCAAGGCGTTTCCACTCATGAATTTATTTCGGGAAAATAAAGTTCTAATTGAATAGTATAACATCAAGGTTCGACGACCCTTCCGTTCAAGCTCGATGTGAAGCTATAGATCCTTATGTAGTGCTATTGCTATCCGCGTATTTCAAGAAAACCTAATTCTTATAATTGGAGTCAAAACAATAATATTTTTCAGAAAAAGAGAATAGTGTGATGATGATAATAAAGAAGCTGGTAAATTATAAAATCAATGACATCATTGATAAAAGAAATAACAAAAAAGACAAAAGTAATAGTCGCTCAGAGTCTTGCTCCTAATTAGAAACCGTTTGAAGAGCACTATTATACTTCTAGATGAAGAGGCTATCGGTTGAGTGTTCCTGTTGCATGTAATCACCCTGAAGGCAGAGACCTATACGCTTCTACCGCATGTCATTATCGTAGATAAATTGCGCAGTTATGGTGAGAAATCACTCTGGTCTCTGAATGAAATTATAACGTGCTGCCGGCATCAGTAACCGCCCGGTAATTATATCGGCTCTAAGACAACGTTGGCTGCTGCATGAATCTCATCCAGTGGTCCTCATCCACGATGCAAGAATACATTCCTTCGCGAGATCTGACTCACGGCAATCGGGGGACTCTCTGTGAACTAAACTTTCTTGCACTGAGAGAGCCCTGAAGCAAAATTGTGGGATTCCTCCTTAGTCTTTTAACACTCGGTCAAGTTCTGCCAGGCCAGTGGTGGATTACCAAGTTCATTCACTTATGATCAATGAGTGGCATGAACGAACGAACATAATAGTCTTCAGCAGAAGGCTCAGAGTACTTCATTTTTCCCCGCATGATTGGCGGGTCGAGCCTTCATGCTCTTCCGAGAAAAGAGTTGTGGAGCCGCTCAATTTCTGAACATTGCGGAGCCGCCGTAAGCTCATTAGAGGAGGATTGTGGTAAGTAATGGCAACTGGCTCGCAACGGAGTTCAAAACTCGCTTCGAGAGGAGATTAAAGGAGACTTTTCGGTGCTTCATATCAGTAATTCCTGACCTCCAAATCACTGCAAGTTTTGAGGTATTTGAGTGGCATCTTAAAGTCAGAATCGCTATTCGTTTATTTGTACTCAAGTCAGTAGCTTCCGATTGCTTTTTGGACAATTATTGGTGCTGTGTACCAATCACATTCTGGTCAATGAGCTCGGTCGCTGTGTGTTTGAATTCCTAATTCGTTCGCTCGATATTTTACAGAAAATTTCTCATCACTGAGCTACTATGAACAGAAATGAACAATGGATTTCATTCATGCACTACGCACCGGAGCTCCAATACAACAGGAGCAGAAACTGTTATCGATATCGCAGAAAGGAATGAATAGAGGAAAGGACTAGACTAAGGATCGAACTTTATGTTCATGAAAAATAATGCGAAAGGATAATACCCAACATGAGGATGAGTCGAGCAGCGCACTGGACGCTGAAAAAACGTTCCTGGGTTGCACGAACAGGTAGAGTCATTTTTCAGAGGTGCAATGAGGTAAATGGACTGTCAGCCAGTCCAAACATTTTCTGGAGTGAGGTAGTGCTGGCTGAGCTGTTTGAGAACGACCAACGCTGATTTTTGTAGAACTATGTAGCGTACGGGTGCAGTCAGGCTTAGGATGTCCTTGGCAAGCATTTATTTAAGTTTCACACTTCATTTCACGGAAGTCGGGAATTTAGCGACTTCAATGATAACATCAATTTTTCGCTACAGAGACCTCTAGCCGTGCAATGCTCTACAGCCCCGCTGCTGAATGTCATCGATCCTCTGGCTTATGTGGTACTGGAAATAAAATTTCCATTCGTCTGTGATAATAAAGTGCAGAAGAGTACTTGGATGTTGATATTTGAGGAGCTCTTGACATTTTTTCTTGAAGCCCAGTTTCACTGCAAATGTGGGTTGTGGAAACTGCTTCTCGCGTGCAGTGTTTGTATGGAGACACTTTCAGGTCTTTGAGGACAATGTTCGATAATGTTTGTAAGTGCACCGAAACCTAACCCTCTACTGCTAACTTTCTGAAGTGCCTCTTTGAGTTTCTTGGGAACTTTGCTATAAACGGGGCCGGCACTCAAGTCGAGGGAGTTTTTAAATAACGTAGCCCTGCTATTGTAGCTACTTCTACGGCCTCGCTCAAGAACTAATTTAATATGATTTATTCAAACATACTATCATTTACTGGACAGAGATAACTTGTGTTTTGTGCCCAGTCAAAGTTTTTTCCTGAAACGTCCTTTTTTTCCACATTCAGTCCGATTTATTCATTCTTGTTATGTTTTTCAAACAAAGAATAGTATAACAAAATTCTGCTGGATGGTTACATAAAAGAACCATAAGTGAAAATCACATGAGATCTCTCAAAAAAATTTCATGGACACTTGTTAACACTTCACGGAGGTTTGACATCATTTGGAAAATACGCTCATTTTTTTAAGGTGCCAACTAAATACTTCGCCTTCTTCCATCCAACTCTGCAATTTCCAGCTAGACGTACACCATATTGATGTGCAAAGGCCATAAACGGTTATCTTCATGCTGCGAATGATCCAAGAAACAACATCTAAGTCATGTTCCATACTTTTTAAGGCTCTCACTGACCGCAGTTGAGCTCCATATCTGCAGTCAGATGGCCATGTACTACGGAATACTCTTCATGGTTTACTCTGTACGTCTTCGTCAACGCTGGTTTATAATTTACGGTCAATTTTCGATTATTTTTTCTACGTTTTTACAGCACAAATTTTTGTCAGGGATCTATACCTTGTTTTCTTTTTATTTGTTATTCTTGTTTCTCTGGTGACTTTTTTTGTGTTTATTACGTTTGTAATCAAAAATTATTTTCAGCTTCTTCCTATGGATGCATAACTACACTGCTCATACGGCGCGTAATATACAGATATTTCTTTTTCTGTTTTTCACTTCCACAATTTCAAATGACCGAATAGCTTAAGGTATTTCGCTGATTATTGTAACGAGAGATCGAAGGATTATTATTACGCTGATTATCGTAATTCTGATATTTGGTAACGAGATCTAACTAGTATTATAAATAGTACAATTACGCTGATTATTGTAACGAGAGACCCTCCAGACAGTGTTTAGTTCCTACAGGCTCCAATGCCTGGAAATTATATTATGCAGAGTATCAAGAGTAATGAATCCCGTGACGCGAGACAAAAACAAGTGCTCATTAAGTCGCTAATAAACAGCGAACTAAAATGAAATTATCAGGTAGACACAAATTTTCATGTACTCATATTTACAAGCTCCCAGGACAAAAATTTGCTACCGGCTACTAACCTTTGAGAGCACGAACAATGGAGACAATTCTGTGCTACATTGTGCTTACAAGTCTCCTGATGTACGCCTGGTCGATTTTAAAACGCTCCTGCATAAACTGATCTCGTTGTGCTTCCACAGTACGTGGACGATCTTCTCGACGTCTAACTTGTCGTTCTAGGTGGTTCCACAAATTTTCTATTGGGTTCATGTCTGGGGACTTAGCTGGACATATCCTGGATGATTTTCATGCCAGTTCCAGACAGTTCTAGCTCGATGCACTCATCTGTTGTCACCCTCGAAAGGAGCTCGAAAAACAACAGGTAACTAATTTTTTGTCATGGGTGCCTATTTGTGATTATTGGAACTCCTATCACACTCCGAAAACAGCTAAGAATGGGTTACGCCACCTGCTTCCTATGATGCCATTCCATCTTGTATCGGTACTCCTCATCGTTCCCAGAGGAACATTTGTTATGACTAACGGCCGTATTTGCGCAGCTCTAAGACGCTCTGAGAGCTTCTCTACGGCCTGCCTCTCATGCCTGAAGCCCTGGATCGGAGTACGAATGTGGAGAGGCAAATCATGCAGCAGCGTTTGTTTTAATTTGCTCAAGGTTTTAGTTTTCAGTTTAATTTTATTCTTTAATCTTGCTATTCAAATTAGCATAATAAAATTCAATTGCGCAGAATGCATCTAATGGGTAGTTTATATGTTTATCTAGTCATGGGATAAAATAGGTGCACATTGTACGTTTTCTTAAAGTAGATATCAGTTCATTTTTCAAAAATGTTGATCTCTGTTTTGCCGTAAGTTCAGGCACAAGAGTGATACGTGAGCATTCTATGTTTACGTAAATTTAGCTTGAGTTATAATTTCAATAAGTGGACCACAAAATGTTAAAGGCTTTTATACTTGTAGGTATATGTATATTGTACAGCATTGAAGCCTTTCTGATAGGGATGTGCTCCGGTCTGAGATATTCAGTCGTGTTGGATGGGATGAGAGTCTTTCCCAATCATCGCATCAATGTTAGAAAAATGAAAATAACAATATGAGCGTGTTCGCTTGAATAAATCGCGTTTTCCCTTTTTAGTGCATCAATGAATTGGATGAACTTCGTTGCCGTAAATGATTTTTTCCATACAATACTTGCCATGACGATCACAACGCATTTGCATTCCTGTCACGTCTGCCGTATATTCTATACTCCAAGCGAGTTTTCTTCCGTGAGCTCATCTCGGAGGTGTGATTTATTCTTTGGATCTCCGTCTTGCGGAAAGTACATCTCTTTTAGGACTTGAGTTATTCTCGGAGAAAATATTGAAAAATGATTCATGCCTCATAACCGTTCGCACACAGGCAAACTTATTATCAAAGTTTGTGATGCCTCGTTACAGTTAATGTCTTAGAAGCGAAATATTCATTATTTGTAATTTAGTCATCTTGTATTGAAAACCAGCTACTGGGGCACCGTTGAATTTCGCATCTCAGTAAAATCAGCGTTTAACCACGGCGTATGTGATGGCAAAAGCTTATTAATTAAGGACTTAACGAGGCAAAATTTCTCTGTGATGTCGCTCGCAGCTCTCGAGGCATGACCATATTGTGAGAGTTAAAGCTTAAAAATTCCTCCAACTGTCTGCTTAAGAATGATGTTCGAGGCGGCTAAACCTGAAGATTCCGCTTTCGCTTACTTAAAATTCTGTTTTGCATGCTGGAAGCTTTTGAAGGACTCGTTATTGTAGGGAAAGATATTCAAATGCCGCGATAGAGGGTGCTTTCCATTAGCACCCATTAAAACCTTGCCGCTCTACGGCCCACAAATTGCTCTATATTTTTGCTAGAATATATTAAATCAAGGCGAGGAAGAAAAGCCCTTTATGCGTCCGGTCATCTTTCGGGACATACTTTATTCGGGAATACATTGTGGATAACACCACGCGAATATTTTTGTTGAAAAGATGAGAGTGTAGGTAAAAATTATGTCCTATTTTATCAATCTAACTTCAACTTGACGTACGTCGTGAGGTCCACTTCACTACCAAAATCCGCCCTGAATTTTAATGTTGGTTTTAATGTGCTGACACTTTGGTAAATATCTCCAATCCTCTACTTGTTCATTGAGAGTTTGTCTTCTTATCATAACGTGCCCTGAAACCCATGCAAGGTACCACAAGCGATCAGCCTTTTCTCGGTAAATCAACTCGTAGTGTATGCTACCATTAATCCTACATTGTGAAGTTCGTCTTTCGTCATGAAGCAGAAGCCTCAGTTTTACATTTTGCAATAACTAAGTAAGAGACATCAATTTCGCGACGCATCTTCGATAATCTCTGATGTCACGTCGTGACATTAATTCTGCTCTCATCAATTCAGTACCGAGGTTACTTTTCAAACGTAATCAATTTTGATACGAATATTCCTTAGAATTTGCGTCATTGACGATAGTTTCTGTCCACCTACACAGAAGTTCACCGAAGGTTTCTTAACAAAAATGTTTATTAGTAGGGTCAAAGAAATACGACAGCTCATTTTCAAACCAGCCTCTGGAACACGAGGCTCTACTGAGCCATATTCGAGTTAGGCTTACCTTACGGAAGCTGCGGTCAACCTTCCGCACGCTCTATTTTATGCCATTTAATGGACGTAAAGATGCAGCTCTGCACAGCTGAGCTCAGTTGCCAGGTCAGGTGAACATCGTCCACTGTCCAGATAACATCAATGATGTCGCCACCCTCTCCTTACTCGATCACGCGCTGCGACTACTGTACATCTCGTCGGCCGCTCAGCTCAGTTTGAACCACTGCAGGCCCTCTAACTGCTACTGTCAACCAGAACCGAAGGACAACAAGTGTATTATATTATTATTAGTCTATGTGAGGAGGATGGAGTATTTTTGAATTGTTCTGATTGTTCAGCAGTTCTGATTGTCAACAATTCGTCTGATGGTCCCTTAGAAATTTCTAAAATCGAGGTAACAAATATTCAAAAAGGCCTATCAGCGGTAGCATCGTGGTTCATAGTTCTTAGAAAAAGCTCAATCATCTTGACACATTTGTACGTCTCTGAATGACATATGTATGAGAAAGTCGTTTATTAAATACTCGTGCCATATCTCGCACATATCGATCCGTATAGTTTAATATATTTAACCGCCTAATTTGCTGCACTAGCCAGCCGAAAAATTTGCCGCACCCTGGCAATATGTCGGTATTATTTAAAAATCATTTACAGGTTTCCTCTTAACAAATTTGAAGAAAAAGAATATGATAACCATAATTGCGTTCATTCTCACGGGTAATCAATGCTGCACCTGCTCACTAGATAACAAGCTTGAATAATCGCGCTGAAAAAGAGCCGACAAAACAAACCTCTGTCTTTGACAAAAGACGGGTTATAAGTTTGTATCGAATGCGTAATCCGCAGAGCAGTGTCTCAAATCATGGCCATGAGACTCAGTATTGTGCAAAGAACAATAGCTCAGTGGAAAAATGTTGGTAAAATACAGTCATTCATTGGTAATAGCGGTAGAGCTAAAATCTCGAATTCTCGCGACAGACGTTCTCTGAAGCAATTGGTGAAAGTACACCGTCGGAAAAGTGTTCAACAGTTGATTAGGATTAAAAGTTTATGGCAGATCCTAAGATATGCTCGCATCATGCGCCGGAACCTGGAGGAAATGGGATTAAGGAATTGCGCCGCCACCAGATGATCATTAGTCAGTAAAGCTAATCGAATGAGACTGCTCCAATTTCTAAAAAGTCCCAAAGGCTAAAGTGTAAAGCATTGGAAACAAGTCCTATGGTCAAATGAATCAAGGTTCACCTTATTTTAGAAAGATGGCAAAATTAGACTGAGAAGGGAAGCCCGCGTAACTGTGGATTTGTAGCGATTATGGTCGCCAACTATGGCGTGTCCAACCC